>JAZHYW010055540.1:0-10680 GCA_037355805.1 Ixodes ricinus | reverse complement strand
CAGCGTCCCCGGTGCCGCGAAGAACAGAAAAAGCGCCAGATGTAAGGGTGTCAGATGCCTGGATGCCCACAGTGAGCGAGCCAGAGATGTGAGAACAACACGCGCGAGGCTGCGGGTGCACCACAGCTACTTTTCCGCGCGTGTATGTGCGTCGGTACGATGATCCAAATGAAATGGGCGCCAAGAAATGCATTCTGCCATTTCAGATTCCTCCACATATGCGAAAACATTTTAATGTTTTTATCACTTGCACAAATCGTTTTCGCAATCAAACTATGCTTGTCGGAATGGCTTGACTATATTTTGTTTCAAAAACCACCTCGGTGGCTCTTAAGTGGCAGTGATATTGAAACAAAACACAAAACATTAAGTTGTCTCGTGTCTCTGAGCCAACGCGCTGGCCCATGAATTCATATTTCTCGAATTTAAATATCGGCCGAGGTGCCCGCAATCCGACGGAGGCCAATCTAAAATTTCGGTTGCACGTCAAAAGATCTCCAATTAGTCAAAATAAACCCGCAATTTTTTTTTGTATTAGACAGTGTTAAGTGATTTTTGTTGGTTTGGCTTGTGAAACCCTAAGATCTGAATATTTGCTTTGCTTTACCTTAGTTCGGAGCGCAGCTAACGCTACGGGCTGATGAAGCCACTGAAGCAGCGCCAATAGCGCGAGGTCAAGCTGTTCGTTCTTTTTCTTTGCCCATGCGGTGGGGCTCAACGTTGGTCGGGCTAAACTGGAGCCACTAAATAAGCTACACTTCATACACATCTTGGTGCTTAAAATGATGGTTGTCAGTTGTCTGAAGTTTTATCTGAAATCACAGGAAACGGTTTTCCGTCCTCCACAAATGTTTAAACAGTTCGTGACAAAGCAAAGCAATATTACGTGAGCTTCCTGACACCGAAACTAATGCCGAGGAAGTCGCCCTTTTGAATCATGGCGATTGGCAGTTGCGTTTGATTTGTTACTAACCACAAAGATGGCGGCGCCCACAACAATATCGGGGAAAAAAGTGCCGATACTCTAAGCCTATAGCTCATTTGGGTTAGCTCACAGAGCTAAACCAAGTGCGGTGGGGGATCGTTGGCCGAGTGTGATGTGTCACCGCAGATAAGAGCACGTGGATAAATCGCTTGAGCGCGAGCTCCGTTCAAAACACGGAGTTCACGCTGCAGAACCTGCAGTGACTAAATCCCCTCGGTGTGTTTGTGTTGGTCTTTCAAATAACCTCAAAGGTGCCAGTGCACGAGGCCCGTGTCTCGAGCGGCCCTTTGAGGCAAGTAACGGCGCAGCCCTGAAATGGCTAGCCCTTGAAAGCGAATGGCGGCGGAGCATCCACTCGTGGCACGTGTCTTGCGCGTTTCCACAACAATGGCTGGCGGTACTTGTAAAAACGCCTTTATCAAAGGGCTTAAGCAGGGACCCTAGGTTTCGTCGCCTATATGCATCCTACCGTCATGCGATTGTGTACCGCATATACGACGTAATGCACGTTAAAGACCCCGAGCTAATAGTTGTACTGCACTTTTTATAACCTTTAACATGTAACAATGTTGCCCTACAAAACTGCCGCTCTCTAAAAAGCTAACGACTAATTTTGAAGGCGCCGTTACATTGCATTTTAATGTCTGCTCCCGTGTTCGCGGTCTTTTTTTTTTGTCTACGTCTTTGATAAAGCGGCTCTCACTTATGATGAAACAGACTATAGTTGTCGGACTTCTGGAAAAATATTATATAAGAAAATGGCACGTGAACGCAAAAGACAAAAAAAACGCATAGGCGCACTTTATAAAAAAAATTGAAATATCACATTTGATTATAATTGTATTTTGAAGGGTTTGAGTGCACCAAAAGCTATAAAAGCGAGCTCGATGCTTTGGATGGTGCGCTTGCTCACTGGAAGTGTAGTTCAGGGTGGCATGCTCGCACTTGTATCTTCTGCTTCGCTCGCACGATAAAACCAAATACTTTAATGTAATGTATTTAGTGAAACAAAGCTTAACTTCTGCATATATTCCATACCTTCGTTTTCTTGTGATTACACACCTATTTATCATTATTGTTTTCGTTTTCCACGTCGATTCAGCTTGTGCTTTTTTTGTGTGCTGCTACATGCATTAGAGACCAATCATTCTGTTTCTCGGATGATAACAAAAAAAGCTATGCTACTTGCCACGTGTGCCACAATCAATACAAAATATTATTAACTTCACATGTGGTCGCTTGCGCGAGTAAACAGTTTTGTTCGTCAAGAACAACTGCGATTGTATAAAATCACGTGGGAAAAACTCGTTATAAGCAGGCGACCGTCGGCATGCAGTGAATACTCATAATCGCCGCCGAGATGATTGGTAGCTGTCAGCAGGGAAGTTTTTCTTTCAACCCAGAGTTAGAATGTTTCCTTCTTTCTGTTGTAAGCTATCAGAAGACAACTTACACCAAATCTAAGGGTAATAAAGTATACCACGGCCTCTCGACCTCTCGATCCCCCGGTTGGTGCGGCCTGCCGATTTTTCTGAAAACAAAAGAGCGCGCGTGAGAGGAGAACTTCTCCCATCTGCCGTGGAGGCGCTGCACATCGGCGAGTGGTCTCGTGAGCTGAAAGCTATACTCCGTTTCACCTTATGTTGTACCGCAGACAAGGCTAGAAACGCGAGCTCATAGCGTTGGGAGCTACTCTTAACGCACGAGAGCTTGTGCCGCCGAGATGTGCCCTATAGAGCAAGGAGCTCGCGCTTGTAGCCTTTCCTGCGGTACATCATAAGGTGAAAAAGAGTATAAAAAAGGCGCCCAACGCGCTCTTGCTCCTCGACCCAGAGAAAATATCTGCCCGTCATTGGCTTCGCCGATACCGAGGTGCTGTCGCGGTTGCAAAAGGCCGCAAAAATCGCTTGTCCCCCACCTTGCACCGCTTTGCGCGGAGAAAATATCGCAGTTTTACCCTGTGCTCGCATGTGTGGTTTGTGTTTTCGATCGTTTTCTTGCTCGTTTCTATATTTTCATGGCGATAACACTGATGGATGAGAAAGAAGAGACGTAGACAGCCGCCTTCTGTCTGTCTCTGCACAGTTTAAAGTGTGCAGATGGGTTGCAGATCACGTGATGCCTAAAAACTGTTGCGTGCCGCGTTGTAAGTCAATTGCTGCGAGAGATCCGGAACTCTGCTATCACGAGCTTCCGTCTAGAGAGAAATTTTGGGATGCCTGGTTGAAGAACATTTCGCGAGAGAGCGGCGAGAAGGGCAGCCAGTGGCAACCAAGCACCAGGAGCGTCGTGTGCTCCCTTCATTTGAAAGGCCGACGTACACTTGGCGCTTTCCACTTTTGCCCGTCACCTCCTTTCCTATATCCTCTTCCACGTTTTGCCTTGCCCCAACCTGGCTCCCCCTCGCAGCTTAGGAGAGGGGAGCGCTATGTGGATTATCTTCCTTCCAGAAAGCCGAGGTTGTACGTATAGGCCTTTAAGGCGTGAGGACTACAAGGTAGGGATGAAGCGGAAGTTGCTGCGACCGACAGCGGTGCCGACTCAATTCCCATTGTATTCGTTGTACCTGCAACCAGCAGGTTCAAAGAAGCGCAGGAACGCTTGTTCGTGTGCCACCTAACGCGTCCACGTCGCATGCGAGCGGTAGAAGCCAACAACGCAAAATGCAGTCCCCTGCAGAAAGAAGACCAGCTGTTGATGAGTGCGTGGCTATTGAACGCTTGCTGCAAAAGAGTTTAAAGTGGGGAGAATGTCAGACGTCATTCAATTCGACAGCTAGGCTGCATGGAAGATGCCAAGAAAAACGCGCACCGCCTTCACTGCAAGCCAAACGACTGAACGAGCGAATTAAAAACTGCGACAAACCTGCGACGAATTTCAAGACAGATTGAAGCAAGGAAGGCTAATGTGTAGAACCGCTCAACTTTGCAGGTGACGTGTCCGGAATGCAAGCTGTAACTTAAGGGAAATGGATCTCGTGACCGAGAAAATCAGTTCGTGTGTAGCCTTGACCAAAGAGGACTCAGCTATCCACGACCTGAAGCTTGTCTGGCCGTGCAAGCTCGTCTGCACCTTTGTCGAGAGGGCTCTACAGTCGGCAGAGATTCGTCGTTCTGGACGAATTGGCAAGGTTCTCTCGAGCGCTGAGCTTCCACACCTTATGGACTGCCCGCTGATGCGGTGTACTAACTGCAGAGACCGGTACCACAGCTAAGAACTCTGCGAGCTCTTTCTCGGGAAGCTCCTCAGACCTCTTCTGGCTAACTCTGCTTGGTGACCTAAACAGCTCTCCAGAGAATATATTGAGACTTTCGCGGAAGCTCTCTTTCCCGAAAGGTATTCCGCTTGTGAACTATATGACTCCCTTGATCTGTACGTGAACAAAGAAGTTTATATTGCCAGAAGTTATGCACGAAGAATCCGTTTGCTTATTGTCCCTCACAGATAAATAAAAAACACAGCTCGAGGCGTGCTCGAAGCATCAGTTAAAATCGGAAATTATACGGCCTAGCTATATCCAACTATAACTCATTAAAGTGGTAATCGAAACGGGTACGGGAACAAGAAAACGACAATTCGCTCATACTGCCAGCTGAATGCGGCTCTAACGCGCAGCATGCAGCTGAGTGAGCTCCTCGCAGAAAGAATTATGTGCTTTTATTCGACACAGATTTGTCACATCATTCATGCAATCTGGCACTCGTTTCAAATGAGACTTGCCGCTTCACGAAAAACAATCTACTGGGTGAAACAAGGAGACGGCAGGCTCTTTAAATCGACCGGAAAATTCGGTTTCTTAACCTATCGCGCTACGACTTTGTGCAGCGTTGCCCACAGATGGTGCATTTTTTTGTAAAATTTGCAAAGAGCGAACTTACCTGAGGAAAAAGTAAAGAAGAAAAAGGCTTAGCTCCTATGGAAACGCAGCGACGCCACCGGTCTGCAAACAACACGGCGCCGTTTCGCACGGGAGACAAGAGATGGCGCAAGCGGTCGCGACGCCAACTGCCGCCAACGAACGAGCAGACGACGCCGAGAGCCGGCGTGTTTAGCAGACAAGGAACTGCAGTTCCTTGTTGTTACCGCGCCTGTTTTTGTTTCTGCGACTGTCGCCGCCTGCGGAACGCGAGCCGCTTTTGAGTCGAAAGGATCGTCTGCTAAAGTGCCGGCTCTCGGCGCCGTATGCTCGTTCGTTGGCGGCGTTCGTTGCGCCATCTCTTGTCTCCCGTGCGAAACGGCGCCGTGTTGTTTGAAGACCGGTGGCGTCGCTGCGTTTCCATAGGAGCTAAGCCTTTTTCTTTCTTTACTTTTTCCTCAGGTAAGTTCGTTCTTTGCAAATTTTACAAAAAAAATGCACCATCTGTGGGCAACGCTGCACAAAGTCGTACCGTAGTCGCGAACCGGTCGATTTAAAGGCCACCGTCCCCGCCATAGCCGCGCCGGGCCGCGCCGAGCTGCGTCTCTCTCGCCGATAACGAGCGCCACGGCTGGCGCTGCGGGGGTAAAGTAGAACTATCGCTCATCACCGGCGGCGCGAGGCGCTACGGCAGGCCGCTCCCAAGGGAGTCGCTTATCAAGCGGCCGTGAAAAGTACTATGAACGTTCAAACAAAACGGCCTGAGCAGTATATGTGTACTAGCTTTGGCTTTCGACGCACCCTTAACTTTCGATGCGCTCAAAGCTATACTCTGTTTCACCTAGGGTGCCTCAATGTCCTTCTGTTTAGGGTGATGCCACCCTTTGTAGTACCCGATGCCGACAGCACGCGCTCATGGGGAAAATACAAAGAAATCGACGAAAACAAAATGTCGCCATAGCACAGTCAGCGCCACAGACGCGTGCAGGGACACGCTCTTTCACGCGCTTCTGAACAAAAAAGGAAAATAAAAGTGTGGGACAAAATGGCCGGATGACTCCACCCTAAGCAAAGCGCACATGAAGGCACCCTAGTTTCACCTTAAGTTGTACCGCAGCGAAGACTAGAAGCGCGAGCTCATGAGCGTTGGCAGCTGCTCCTAATGCATGAGAGCTTGTGCCGCCGAGATGCGCCCCAGAGCAAGGAGCTCGCGCTTGCGGTACGTCATAGGTGAAACAGAGTATAGACGCTTTAAACACGCGCCAGATTGAGCCGCCATAGCCGACCTTCTTTTGCCCTGCCGAGATGCCGAGCCACTGAAGCGGGCGTTGACGAGCCTCCACAAACGCCTATGCCAGGGAGAAGGACGCAGTAGCCCTAAAGTGGCAATAGCCTGTCCTGCTGTGGCAATGGTGAAGTGAAGCGAACGGAATAAGAGGAAAGACAAACTGAAGGTCGGTTATGGCGGTACCCATGCTCAGCTGCCTGAAAGCATCTATAGTGTAAAATGTAGCTCTATTTCAGTTTTAATCAGAGTGTCATTTGCGCGGTTACACCTATAATTTATACAACGTCAAACTCTTCCCGTTTGCATCTTTTTCATTTTCTGTACACCACTACTTGCGCGCATAAATCACCAAATTAAGACTGGTACATTGCTTAAACTCTGTGCAAAAGTTATCCAGAGACCCACAATCTTTGCCTGGCCAGTCATTGCATTTATCACTGAACGCGTATTAAAATTAATTCTTATCATTTATTGCTGCGAGTTAATTGTGTGCTGCCACATGCATTAGAGACCTTAGCATTTTTTTTATTACGACTCCCACTCCAGTCCTACTTTGGGTTTACCAAACTCAATAACTAAACTTGAATGTCATTTTTTGTGTTTTCCAGTCTCGTGGTTTTGGCCAAATTAAACACCCAGCTACCTAAATGAGACACCTGACCGCCAAAAGAATAGTTCATTTGTTTTGATTTTTTAGGTATTTAATTCCTCAAGCTAGAATTTTGGAAACCCAAGTATATCACGTCATCACGTTATCCTGGAAATCCACAAAGAGCCAAACATATGCACGACAAAAGGTCCGGCCAGTCATATAAATCTGATCACATTAAAATATGTGTAATTGGCCTCCGAAATTTCCGCAGGGTGCTAACGGCGCACAGGCAATTTTATATTTTTCAACGCGTCGGTTGTTTTGTTGTGCTTGTGTCTCGCCATTTGGTTCAGGACTATTTTCGCGTTTTGTTCTGACCACATTTATTGGAGGCGTGAGCTCGGAGCCTCGGCAACTGGCCCCCTTGCACAAGAACTGGCGCAGCCGTGCGCGTTTCAAAAACAAACTTTTGCTGAGAAAAAATCAGCAGAACCCATCCTTTGGGAATGATTATCTACGTTAATGCGAATAGCATCAAACGGTGCGGAGTTATGCGCGTTCGTCAGGTGGCCGGCACACTCTAGATACGCCAGCCCACTCTTGAGGCGATTCTAAATTTGTTGACACTTTCACAGCCCTGCGCACGATCTCCGCAGCCCAGCACGTGCGTTTGTGTCACTTAGGAAGGCGAGCAAAGCACGCGCCATACGCACAAACACTCAAAATGGTACCGACCAGACTTTCTGGCGTCTCAGCTAGTCTCAACCGACGGTACTCTAAACGGTTGTTTATATCTTTACCATAGGACGCGCCTTACAGCGCTGTCACAGCTACCGGTGCGCGCGCGTTCCATGCACGAGGGCTCATTCCGCTCTCGTGAGGGTGAGCACGGCCGCTACATCACCCTCTCCCGAGCGCGGGAGAGGGTGAGCTAGGGGCAGTGCTAAGTTTCACGAGAGCGGAATGAGCCCTCGTGCATGGAACGCGCGCGATGGTAAAGATATAAACAGGTGTTTAGAGAGCCTTGAATGACTGCCTTCATAGCTCTGTGGTTAGCGCGTCTGCCTGCTGATCAAAGGGTCAACGGTTCGAATCCCGCCGGCGCCGGTCTTTTTATTTATTTATCGACCCGCGGCGTAAGAGGTTAGATAGCCAGATAGATATATAGATAGATAGATAGATAGATACATAGACGAAAAGTGCGTGAAGTATCAAAGAATGCTATTCGCATTAATATTCGCATTAAAACAAGCAAAAAGACCAGGGATGTCACATTCAGGATACGCCACTAGAGTGCCTTCATACAAGCGCGCGCTTTTGCTTGAGTGGTGCATAAACGCCATTTTAGCGCCCAGGTCACGCACCGAGTGCGCGAGAACGTCACGCGCTGACACATTCAGCGCAACAATGGATGTCTTCACCCTGAGACAGACAGACATGTAGGCACCCTATACGCCACTGTATCGAGGCGCCACCACAACCGTTTTCTCGCACTGATGTACCGGCCTGGAGGGCGATCCCACCGCCATCTGTTGGTTTAGAACCACACTAACCAAGGGTGGGGTTACACTTAAAGAACTGAGAAATAAAAAAGGAAGAGGGCGTTACGTTGAAAAACTGAGAATTAGCAGAAAGAAAGGAAGAAGTTGTCCACAGTAGCCTAATGAAACCACCTCAAGTAGGAAAGGTATTGAAGTTCTTTTTCCGTTAATGCCACTGATGGTGCACTGACACACGAGTTCTCCTTTTCTTTTATGGTCTTTGCCTCGTATAGTTCCCTTGATATCTTCTCACCTTCGAAGGACCTTTGTCTCTGTGAGTATCGGCTTGCAGTGACAGTCCCTTACGTGCACTGCGAGATGCCCCGATGGTGTTGACTTGAGAAAGACGAGAGAGAAACGCTTCCTCTTTCTCGTCTTTTGTGATTATTAAAACGACAGTTGAGAGTTAGCGCTTGTTCTGTCAGTTTGTACTTGACCTTCGCGCTATTTATGTCGATACTCCACATGAGGCTAGATTTTTGCTTACAAGTAGGTAAATAATTTTTTGTAAGCAACCTAACTTCTTGATATCTAATTATGAAGATGTTCTTGTCGTCTCAGTGTCGTATTGCAACAATGAAAGCCATTTCTGAAGTATTACACTCCGCTTTGCTTTGGTAGCAGACGACACGATAGATTTGCTGGCCTCTGTTGCAGCGGGCGTCTTCATTGAATTGTGTCGGTAAACAAGCGACAAAAACAAGTGCATTGCCGTGGCCGTAGAGGCCTCCGCAATGTGCGTTTTTTCTGTGAAGAACCCAGCTTAGTTCAGAGGGGTGAAAATGCCGTAAAATCAAACCACGTCATGCAGACCATTTACGACGACGACCTGAAGTGCATTACCGGCGTAGTGCAGGCCAGCATGAGAAACAAATCGTACGCCGTCGAGGTAAGTCGTTTATTATTATTAATATTGAGGTTGTCAGGTTATTAAAGAATTGCATGTCTATCGCGATTTCGCAGTAATCATCGCAGGGATGGTTACAACCAGGTACGAAGCACCCTCACATAGTGCGAGTCCGCAAACAAAATTTGGGATGTCAACCGATCGCCTGAAGTGCTTTTCTCACGGGTGCAATGCGATCTTTTAGCAGACGATCATCTCGATCGACGCCCGGGCTTTCGATAAACCATATTTTGCATCGCACCCCACTATGAATTCTTGTAAGTGCCTGAAACTCATTATATTTCAAACAAATGCAATATCAGAATATCGTCTTTATTCACACGATTCAAACAACGGCGTGGCTTGGCCGGCCGGCATGTGGCAGACGGCATACTTCTTGCCTTCGTCGTCTGCTGCAGGCATCTTGAGGACCGGAAGTCGCTGTCGTAAATATTTCAGAAACAAGCGATTACCGGCACACTTCTGGCGAAACATGTATGACATTCAAGCTTTCTACATCTGTGATTTTTAGAAGTTTAAATCCTACTCCTGATTTTTGAACGGTCGGGTTTTCGTAGCGAAACCTAGCCACATGTATTTGTCCATAACAACGACCCTAGCAACGGTTTGTTTGGACCCATGACGTCACACTTACGGAGTCAATTGACACCACCACAACGCTGACAACACCACCAAGGGCAAAGCTCGTAACCACGCCAGCCATGCTACGTCACGAATGCGGGGAATCTTTTCTTTCGGTTTTTGTTTGCACCAGGTACACCATGCATGACACATCGCGCTCTCCGTTCGCTTCTCTTCGAGCGCTCGCTCGAGTGCACCGTTTGGAACGAAAAATATACCAGTCGTTCAAAATACAAACGTGCGATTATCAATTACGATTGTTACCCGTCATGCTTGAGTCATTTCAGAACGAAATTTCAATATTTCAATTTTTGTTTCCGTTGCTCCTTTAATACAGTCACGGCTGTGGGCTTCTTCTGTATATAGCCCTTTTTTTGCGGCTTCAGTTCTAAGGCAATGTTAAAAAAGTTAAGCATTATTTTAACAGAGCAGTTAGATTTTCGAAGCCTGCTTTCAAATCAAAATTGGAAAGGGGCTTTATACAGAACAAGCCCACAGGCCAGGACAATATGAATGAAAAAATTGAAATCCTAACTTTATTAGTAAACGAGAAATATGCGATCCGGTATGCGATTTGTAAATTTCAAATTTTCTTGCCACGTAAATTAACTTGCACAGCTTTATCAACAATCCTACGACCAGAGCATTATACCGCATGACTGGAAACATGCACTCGTCACTCCAGTTTACAAATCTGGTAGTAAATCTTTGTTTTGTAATTATCGACCGATATCTCTCACCAGTGTCCCATGCAAAATTCTTGAGCATGTTTTGTACACTGATATAATGAACTTTCTTATAGACAATGATTTCATTTTCATAAATCAGCATGGCTTTAGGAAGAACCGGTCTTGCGAAACCCAAATTTTTGAATTATTAACCGGTCTACA
>JAZHYW010055539.1:0-11964 GCA_037355805.1 Ixodes ricinus | reverse complement strand
CACACACACACACACACACTCTGGCGCGCGTCTTCATTCGCAAACCGTTATCCGCAGCGAAGCTGAAACCAGCCTCGTCCACGACAGCGTGCCAAAGCAAAGGGGCTAAGCCAAATTAAACGACCCCGTCGTCCCGCGTAAGGCACGCGAGCCGAAGCACGATCGCTAATGTCCTATGTCAGCAGAGAGAGAAGAGAGGGAGAGGGACTTTCTCGGCGGAATGAGTTTGCGACGTGACTATAAAGATGTCGCGAATCTGCCCAGGTACGAGCTCGGTCCAGGTTCGAATTTCTCCAACTTCCGAGGCGAAGTTCGACAAAAGTTCGACTAAAATTCGACTTCGATGCGCAGACGCAATAGTGTGCAAACGAGCCGCCACCTCCTGCCGGAGGAAAAGTGTAATATATGTTGGGTACATTGTTTCACCCATATAAACTAAATAAAGCATTAAAAGTACCTATCTTTGCTCTTTATCGTGTAAACATTGGTCTTCATTGTACATGTATATAAAAACAATCACTTGCCTAGAAAAAAAACATAATCGAAGGAGTGGTGTAGGCAGAAGTCCGGTCATTGCCTTCGCGAAGAAGGCTGGCGGAGAAGGTATAGAGAAGTGTGATAATGCACAAGATTGGTGAAGTAGGCAAAACTTAATTAGAGGCAGAATTTATAGCGAAATCTAAAGGGGAGCGGAGTCAATGTTTCTTCGCTAGGCCGCGCAACCTATCACCCGATATTAACCCGATACAAGGAGCATAGCCAATACCATCCATACGTCCATCCATCGTCCAACTTAGCTGAAAGTTCGAAATTTCGGCAAAACCAGACGAAGCTCGAAGTTCGCGCCACATCGCCAGTCGTGACACCGTGCGGCGAGAGTAGGGACCAAGACGCCCTCTTCCCCAGAGTCCTTCGTCGTCCATTCGTGGTCCGCAACGTTGATTGGGACTTGGACGGGCTCGCGCGCGGTCCGAGAGAGAGAAACGGTCTTCCCACAGCACGAACACATGCAGTTACGATGACCGGTTTCATTTATATATTTTTTTTTCTCGAGTACCCCCGCTGTTGTCGTCGATGGTGTTCGCCGCCCGCCGCTGGCCGAGCACGATTTCCGTCGGAGGGAAAACCGGGTCGCACCGGCAAAGAACAGGGCCACACAAAAACGAAAACGCCTGCTCGAGCCGCGACCCCGCACTATCCACACACACACACGCACACACACACACACACACAAAAAAAAGTGCGCACAGCCGTTGCGGTAGCGTGTACGAGTGTGATTTCGCAAAATATGTATGTCGCGGGAACGCGAGAAACAACTTTTAAGCTAATAACCTTAGATCCTCGACGCATAATTTCAGCGTTAAAGCGATTTCACGCGTGGTGCAAATTTTACCTCAAAAATAAACGTGCCAAAAAAAAAAAAAAAAAAATAAAAAATAAAAATGAATTGGAGTTTTTTTTTCTTTTTATTTGCTTCAATATTTAAGAGTCATCCTGGCGCTATTACACACTGTCTGGTGATAATCACAAAAATGCAAAGATGAAAAAAAAATTTAGAAAGGCAAAAAAATCGTACTTTGGTGTTTTTGTTGCTTTTTTTCTTTTTTTTTTTTGGGGGGGGGGGCCTTCGCCCATTATAAAGGATGCAGCCGTTAGCATCCCATCCATCCATTCATCCCAGTGCAAGAGATTGATGCCTGAACGGCACCACAGACAGGCTTGCCTGACAACAACTGCACCGCACGAAAACTGCCTGTGTAATGATTCAAGTTTCCGGCATTTATTTTACGAGGAAATAGGAGTACGAGATCGGCGTCTATTTCAGCGGCCTAAGGCCGTCGTTTACCGGTAACTATTCTGTATTTAATATCGATGGGAAAAAAAAAGAAGAAAAAAAAAACCGCGGTGACGTCAACATTTTAACCATTTCGTCGTTTACCCTGAGACTGGGGGTTTTTAGAAGAGCAAAAGTGACAGAAAAACAGACAGGTCTCAAACTCAGCTACTAGTTTATTTCAACAACCTCCTCTTATATAGTCCGTTCTCGTCGTCACCAACCAATCACAAACGACCTTGTCCTCTGCACCGAGACTTTACAAAGGGCTGTCAGAAGGCGCATAGGAAAAGTCGGTGCCGTGTAGCGTAGGCGTGGTGTATGAGACCTTGGCGTGTGGTTTAAGTATGTGGGCCAAACCTCTCGGTGTTTGAACGAACGTTTAACAGAGCATAAAAGGAATGTAAAAAATAATGCAGCAAATTCGGAGTTGGCTAAGCATCTGGAGGAGTGTAGAAACTGCACGACGGATTGGTCTGGAACGGATGTAGTTGTTAAGGAGAGCAACGATGTTAAAAGGGTGGTAAGAGAAACAATTAGGATTAGATCGTTGGGAAATTGCATTAGTCAACCTTCCATGCAAATAGGGAACCGCTGCAGGCAATTTTTACAGTTTTAAGAGGTTTTTTTTTTTTTGTATTGTTTGTGCGGGTTATTTTGGAGGTGACCTGTTTTGAGTGGGATGTGGGTGTGGGCTGTGGTCCTGTGTATTATGAAGACACAAAGGCGTTGTTTGAAGTCTTTGTGTGCCATATCGTCTGCTAGAACATTTCATTTGGAAACGTTGGAAGTGTCCGTCTGGTGTGTATTGTTTGTGGGGTTATTTTGGAGGTGACCTGTGTTGAGTGGGATGTGGGTGTGGGCTGTTGTCCTGTGTATTGTGAGGACACAAAGGCGTTGATTGAAGTCTTTGTGTGCCATATCGTCTGATAGAACATTTCACTTGGAAACGTTGGAAGTGGCCGCTTCTTTTGTGATAGTGTGGAACTTGTAAAGTCTCGGTGCAGAGGACAAGGTCGTTTGTGATTGGTTGGTGACGACGAGAACGGACTATATAAGAGAAGGTTGTTGAAATAAACTAGTAGCTGAGTTTGAGACCTGTCTGTTTTTCTGTCACTTTTGCTCTTCTAAAAACCCCCAGTCTCAGGGTAAACGACGAAATGGTTGACTTCCACCAGCTAGCCTGTACTATGACTCTTTTTTCGTCAACATTTTGGTTGCACATGTATCTCACACAGGAAGTTCTAGCGTGATTCGATTACTGCAAGGAGAAAAAAAAACAATTACAAAACAAACGGCGAAAGAGCGATCCGGGTTTCGATTCTGATTTCCATTCGCTAATTTCTCTTCGTCAAAGTGTACACCTATCTCCCTTATTGAGCACGGAAGCCGCACTCACCGATAAACATCCCAAATCAAATATACAAAAAAAAAAAAAACCACGAAGCAGCCAATCGCGTACGAACCGGAAGAAGTGACGGCCCCTCAAGTCAAACTAAATTTAAAAAAGGAATAATAATAAAAAGAAAACAAAAATACTCCCAAGCACCGACACGGTCCAGCAACCGTGGGCGGTCAAGTCTCACTTCCGCAACTTGGGTGCCCCTTACAAGACGCAAGCAAACAAACAAACAAAAATAAATTTTCTGCTACTGAGTTCTTTATTTATTTTTTTGCCATGTGCTTTTTTTTTCCCTCTCTCCCCTTTCTGTTTAGCGTCACAAATCCCGTGTCCTCCAGAGCGCCGATCTCGCATCAACGAAAGCTCATCATTAAAGCGTCTTTTCCCCCCGATAGCTATAATTAGCCGTCCGTTTTTGCTCGTTCGTTCTCCCAGCACTCGTTCATTAAGCGTTTAGTCGCGTTGTACCGGGTGACTTCCTTCCGTCGAACCAGTTCCTTCCGACCCAGCTGCTTAGCAATGGCATAACGCACGATCCCAGTATTGAAATTGCGCGTCCCAAAAAGGGGTCAAGCTTGCAGATGCTCGCGGCGAAGAGATCCAACTACAGACCTTTTTTTCGTGTACTTCGTCCCCAGCCACCTAATAGACCTATTGCTGTCTTACCCAAGCATCAAGGAGAATGCAGGGATTGGTGTTCCACGCGCCGCACGTGCTGGCCTCAGCAGTAGTAACTTTTCCAAAGCAAAAACCTAAAACAAATGGCATCTTGCACGCGCGTTCGTCAATGCTTTCTTTTGGTTATTTACTTCGAATCTTTTATACAGGAAAGGCGTGCGCGTGTGGCGCGTGGAACACCAATCCCTGCATTCTCCTTGATGCTTGGGTAAGACAGCAAATGGTCTATTGGCGCACCCAATTTGGGCGACGAAAAAATAATACAACGTTACAACATGTAATTAATAATAAAGAAAAAGGAAGGGAGGCAAAACGAGAATGTGTGACGGTTACGCAAAACAATGTCTTCGCCCATACTGCGAATGACGACAATTCAAGATGGCGGCGCCTCTGTAAAAAAGGGTCTACGGGGGCAGTTCTGTCCAGCTTGTTTCCCACAGAGCTCGGTGTTTGCCCAACACAAGGCTTGTGGACTGAGAATGCCCAACACAAGGCCCGTTGACTGGAAATCCTTACGTTATCTGGAGAGACTCGGCAGCCAATCTGATTGGTTGCAGAGGGATAATGAGATGGCACGGAACTCGCCACGCCCTGCCTTCCTTAGGCTCTGGCATACACGACGAATCGTGACGTCACAAACGTGAGGTGAAAACAAAAAAGGGGAAAAGAAAAAGAAACGATTAAAAACTTGCACATAGGAGGACAAGAGTGCGGTCGACAATGACGGACGAGCCAACGGCGCAGTCACGAAGACTAAATACGAGCGGACGGATTAATCGACAATTCGCTCCTGCACCGAGGTCGCAGCGGCGATTACTGCTCCCGGCAAACAACAAACAATCAGGAAGTCCCGGGGCCAGTTCAACAAAACGCCAATGGCGGGGCGCACCAATAAAAAATAATAATGTTGCATATATTACAGCTTCGTTTATCTCCGCAAAGAATAGACGCGCGAAAGCGGGCAGCCAAAGTATACACATGTAACAAATCACCGAAGCTCTCCGTCGCTCAACTGTCAATCACGTCGGAAGTGCGTGCAAATTCTTAAACACCAGTTTCGAAACTTCCGCACGCCCGTTTTCTTTCTTCTTTGGTGCGTTCTTGAAGAGGGCTTTAAATATACCGCACGGCGCACCCCACAAAACAAACGCGCGCTCAAACGAGCCTGCACAGCGAACGGACGCATGATCAGATCGATGCCAGGGAAGCGATAGGCTTTCGAAAGCGTGAGAAAGCTCGTGCTGTCGAACCCAAGATCTGCGCGCGGATGGGCGTTGTACCACCTCAACGCGCCCACAAAAGTAACGACTACTGCGTGATGCGCGTTGAGAGCAGCATAAAGGTTGCAAGTCGAACACGAGAGTGCAGGGCGACGGACGGAAATAACGTCCGCGTTTATCTCGCCGCAAAAAGAAAGGGAGCATTCGTCGAACGCTTATAGTCTTCGCCCGAAAGTATGTAGTGCAATTTGGTCAATGAGAGGATGAGAACTGCGAGGCGCCTCTTTCGCACGTTCCAATCCTCTATCGCACGCTCTTTTGCCTTCCGTCACGCTCCGACTGCGCGTGCACACTGGAAGCCAGGAACCTCCCTGCCATTTCTCATTCTGTCAGTGACCACCGCGGTAGGGATCAGACGTCAGGGTCTCAAAAAGTAGCGTTATTCCATTCGAAGGTTTTATTACCATCAACATAAACGAAAGTCACGAGAGCTAAAGAAAAAACCTCCGCAGAACGACGCGACGAAGGCGCAAGCGAGTCACGTATCCGAAGCAGAGCGAACGTCGAAATCCACCAACCATAAGAGCAACTTGGGTGAAATTAACAAAAACGAAACAAAAAAGCGACAAGAACCCGCTTGTACAGGGTGGCGACATTGTGCGGCGACAATGGCGAAACGAGAGCGAGCATGCAAACTTGAAAACGACAGTGGAGCTAGAAAACAAAAAACAAAAAAACGGTTGGTGTTGGTGTTTTTTTTTTCTTTTTTTCCCTCGCGTCTCCCTCATTTATTTTCTTAATTTCGTTTTTATCTCCACCATATAGCGATTACCGCCTCGCGCGCGCGAGAGGCCTTGCGACAACGACCGTCGAGAGCGCGAGGCCCGTGTATTTACCAGATGCACGTAATAAACGTCAAAACCGGGAGCTTAGGGCTCGGCGCACGGCACTCCGAGCCTAGAAAATTGCCCGTCCATTAGGCGAAAAGAAGCCGAGACAAGCCGAGACTCTCGCAAAGCCCACAGGTAGTACACGGCAATCGAGAGTGCGTGCTGGGGCACGCTGCACGGCACGGCCGTTCGCCCTCGTTATAATGAACGCGCGCCCTTCCGGAGGCTCAAATGAGCTGATACCTTATTCGCGTGCGAAAATGCAAAAAACAACAACGATAAACGTCGACGCGAACAACGAACACTCACTCACGCATGCAGGGGGAACAATAACCTCGGAAGGGGAAACATATATAAAAAAAAAAAAAACGAAAAACGGAAACATTTAAACTACAAAAAAGTCGTAGGCCGTATAATCTCTCAGCAGCATCAGAAACCCCGGCGTAATGTAGGGTGTACAGGAACGGGTCTAGCCTGAGGCCGCGCCGGAAAGGACGTGCGAAGCAAAATTAACGCGCAAAAAAAAAGCACGCTAAATAAACAAAAAGTGCGCGACATCGACGCGCAGGAAAAGAGAGTAGTACGTCCAGAGAGACAAAGGCAGTCGAGGTAAGAAAAGTCGCCCTCGAGCATTCGTACCTGCCTTTGTCCGAGATGGCAAGTACACACGTGCGGCATAATTCCCTCTCACATCGCATCGCATCGCACAAAGCGGTTAGAACGTTTAGGAAAAATGGCTGTGAAACTGACTGAAGGTCAAAGAAGCTGTCCTGGCTACTTAAACAGTTCAGTCACGACTGAAGCGATAATATCCCATTAGATTAACTGTATACATAAAGCCACTCCTGCACAGCTGACACGCAAGCCGCCAGGACACTTCCATAGAACGCTTTGAGAACTTCTGCTGATTTCCGAGCCAGATGACCGTAGCAGAGCGCGCGATGCCGTCTGCGGCGCCGAGAGGAATGCTGGGAATTGACTGTATGGAAACGCCAAATATCAACCCGCTCGCTGTCGCCTCCAAGGTACCTGGTACACCTTGGATGCGTTTTGGCAAAAACCTCGTCCTGGTAAAAAGAAGGTGTTGGTCCCCCAACTATGGCGATTCGGTCGGGCCGAACCTCCAACTCTCAAGGGGCACCACAGCGCCGGAGAACGGAGCCAGCGCCACCAGGACGGCGAACACGGGCAACGTCGCGTCCGGCGCGATAATTTTCCATGAGCGTAACCCTGGACACCCACCATCAGGAGTGCCCAGATGACTAACATCATGGGAGATCGAAAGTTTGCTCCACAAAACTGCGCCCCCACCGGGGATCGAACCCGGGTCACATGCAGTGACCTCGGTTTGCCAGAGTAGCGACCCAGCCCCCTCGGCCATGCAAGCAACGTGCGGCGCACCAGCAAAGGAACCTACTATTCGAACTGTGATCAAATTTGATCGTGAAAGTCTAAAAAACCTCCGTTTCGTGAGCCCAAATAAGCAAGGCCCTCACTGGCGAGTGCCAGTGCCCACCGAGAGACAGGGTTCGGATTCGTAGTAAAATCATCTCATCAGGTGCAGTGTCGCAAGAAAGTGAATGTGCAAAAAGTTGCTCCGACCATACGATAACAACAACAGTAGAGAATACAAAAAAAAAAAAAGTATGTAGAATTTGTTTTTACGGTTAGCGGATGGGCGGTAGCGCACGTCACCTGACGGGAGTCAGCGAAAGCGATCACCCAGTGCCGCGAATTTTGAAACAAGCCGGTCGTCGGAGGACTGCTATGCATCGAAGTTTTCAAAAAATTCCTCTCAAACGAAGCGAGGGAGGGGGACTAAGCGCGCAGCAAAATATCCCGAAATACTGTTAAGAATACAAAAACATACATACAAACCGTGCAAAAAAAAATACTTTTGACTTTTTTTTTTTTTTTGGCATTGCAAACGTAATCTAGGTTTTACAAAACGCTCACTCTCCGTTCATGGAATGAGTAGTTTCTCGTTGGCCTCTCCATTCTTGGTGCTTTATAAAGACATTTCTTGAATACCGATATGCTGAACACAACTGCGAAACAAGCGCACATGTTCGCAGCACTACAACATGCGGCGTCGGTGCTCGGCGGAATTGCAAAACAATTCTGCTGGCTCGAAATACGCAACAGCAATACCATTGTAAGAGATCTGTGCAGATAAGCATGATTGATAAGTCGACTGCGTGCACAGTGCCAAAGGCGCTTCTATTGGCGAGGAACACTTTCAGTAACGACTATGCTCCATAGCGATCTTGGCGCCACTGGTTTAGAACGACCTTTTCGAAGATTTGAATGGACCGAAAATGGAAACAGACCGACCAGACAATCCCCCGTGTATACGTTAGTACAGCTGTTTCTGCCCGGCTATACTTCGTTTCAGCTTGGGTCCAGACGCAGGCGATGCTACAAGCGCGAGCTCCGGGCTTCCAGCGTCCCTGCCAAGCACGCCCGCTCGTGCAGTACAGGCACTGTTCAGGGCCACACGCTCGTGCTTGTAGCATCGGCTGCGTCTGGACCCAAGCTGAAACGAAGTATAGCAGGCAGGGAAAGCAATGGCGCGCGCCACTTTCCCGGGATCCGGTGACTTTAGTCCGGACCAGAGGACAAAGTTTCAGAGGTTGCCGTTATCCGATACAAAAGTTATAAACGATTTATGAATGATTTTCGGGAATTTTCACATTGAAAACGACCGCCGTCGAGGCCCACAAATACACGGAGATTAATTGCGTCGGCTGCTTGAAAATGGGCCCCATTTTCTCACAGGACATTTCGTGTCTTCTGACATTACCGGTATGACGAAACTATATTTAATGTTTCTCTTTTTTTTTTTGTATCCTTAATTTTGACGTCAAACATCACGCGCGTCATTCACGTCGGTCATTGACGTCCCGATCAGAATTCCACTCCAGGCCTCACCCAAATTTCGATCCGCGCGCCGAACCGAAGCCCACCGCTCCCACTAGCAGCAACGCCAGTTCGGCCTTGTCCGATTCGGGCAAGGCTGCACAAACGCCCAGCGAAAAGAAAAAAAGAAAGCAAACAAATATTAATTATACTTCATCGCCGAGCACGTCGAAGCGCGGCCAAACGCCGTGCGCGGGCAGGATCTACGGGATCGTGTTTTGGGGCTCGGCGAGTGGTTGTTTCTCGCGAAGAAAGTAGCGCATCAACCTCGATACCAGAGGAGACAATCGAGAAGGAGGCCAGTTCGAGACGGCACTGGCCACAGCGAGCCATACACTGTTGCTGCCCACAACTGAGGCGAGAAAAAAAAAGAAAAGTGAAGATTATTGGTTGTTCTTAGAGGTGCGAATCAGAAGATGGACCGTGCGTTGCCCTAAAACGTTTTATTTATTTAGGTGTGCCAAGCAAAACGCTAGATTGTAGTCGCGTGTATTTTAGAAAAAAGCCTCGACAATTCTTTCCTTAGGATTAAGAAGCTGCACCAATTTCCTCGTTGTCCGCCGTGGAACGGGCATACGCACACGCCCCGCTCTTCGAAAAACAGTTTTACTTGCATGTGCAGTTCCTGCGGCAAAAAGAGTTGGTACTTGTGCTTTGTTTTCAAACTCTCCGTTTTTTGGGGCAGAGCCAAACCAATGGTGGAAACGTTCCCATAAACAGCTTCAGGATCGGCGCGCATGTCGCGCATGGCGCGTAGTTTGCTCGCTTTCTGAAGCCACGAACGCTCGCGTGATGTTGGGGTGTGGGTATGTAAACATTGATAAAGGTGCGTAAAAGCACCTGACAGGATGTACTCCAGCTCTCTATACATGCCTTGCACCTGACGTCACCCTGTCAGCTCTCCGGCAACCATAAGAGAGAGGGGAAGGCGGAACGCTATTCTTAACGGGGTCTCCTTTATGTGTCCAAGACTTCCCCAGGATTCGCTATTCTTCCTCTAGAAGGTTATAGATGATTAACCCGTCACTCAAAATTTTTACAAAAGCAGCTTCCCCTTTTTCATTTCGTTTCATTTATTAGTTCTCCTTAAAGGGGAAATGCAACAATTTTTGTACTTTGCGCAAATACCGCTCAGAACAGATCCCTGACGTTAATGACCTATGATACACGCGTTCGTTTTCACCCCACGCAATAGAAGTCCCAGAAAAAAGAATAAAGAAAACAAGCAGCGTTCGCCCCCTCAACTCGCAGCCAGAACAAGCGGCCACGTGATCTGGAGCCGATTATATGCCGCCAATGTTGATCATAGCCACGCGCTGTGGCTGGCAAAGCACAGGACACGCGCTGAGTTCCAGACATTGTTATGGCTCGGCTATTGTCGTCGATGCAGCGATTGGACACGGGCTACTACCCGAATGCTTCTCGAGCTAGTAATTATCACGAGCCCAAATCGAGTGCCCACGCAATGCTCGGGTCCAATCTATGAACCACATTCAAATATCGTCATATGGGTGTACTGCGATCCCCACTTTACGTCATCAAATTTTGCAAAGGAGAGATTGAATGAAAATGGTCGCTCTTGTCTTTGAAATTACACCGCAACAAAGGAGTTTTTGGCAAGTGGCGTTGCGTGCGAGAATCCTTGACTCCACTTGTGCCAGTAAGCTCGTGTACAGTTAAAAACATTCCAATTAAATATCGTTGCACTGCTCCTTTAAGACCCACGAGGGGTATTACAAAGGGGGAGGGGGGGGCATTGGCAAGAAATACAATGCAATAATGCCGTAAGAGAAAAGAGAATGAATTCAATGGGCGTATCACAGATGTAGGTAACCAATAACAGTATTTCTTTTCAGTTGTGATGCAAAATGTAAGATGTGACGTCAGAACTCTCGAGTCATAGTATACACCAACTCATCTCTGTGACGTCACGGCGCGGTGGTGGCGCGCCGGTCGCACTTCCGGTCTGGGGCTGTGGGCAGAAGTCCCCATGCCAGACGTGTATTTCTGCGTTGTTTTGAAAGGAACCAGACAAAAACCTGCCTTCTCGTCAAAACGCCGCGCCTGGGGCCGTACCAAAAGTGTCGAGAAAGGTTTGAAGGTCAGTTTTCACGTGCTCGGTTCGTCCGAGAATCTGGATATGTGCCGTGAAAAGGGAAAAGCAGACGCCGTCGGACAACGATTGCTTGGGCGGGAAGCACTTTGGGTTGAATTCACGGATACTTGTGGTCATCAGATTTATTTGTTTTGTTCCAACATGAACGCCAGAAAACCGTCAAGTTGTGCGGACCACCTGCGGACTACGTTCAGTGCGTCTTCAAGTTCAAACGGCCGCCTGATTGTTCGAACTGTCGTCTGCTCTTTCAAACGTTTCTGCTTGTCGTCTGCTCTCTTCGACGACGCCGGTCCGTAGACCAAATGTTGGCCCGGTACTTGCGATAAGAAGTAAGTGCAGGCCTCAAAAGGCTTAAATATGAAGGTTGGTAAGCATGCTCGATGAAAACAGTAGATACAAGGAGATGTTGATCATTGTTACCAGTGACCCTCACCGACCTGTTATGCCCAATTCAGTTGGTCCGATTCTGCTTGCGATTTTCAGTATCGACGTCGACCATCTCAGCTACGGTTCACGCTTTTGCAGCCCGAGCGGCGTCGCGACTGAAAATTCCGAGCGAAATCTCATCGTGCGAATCAGGCTTTAGCGTACATTCTGCGGCGTCCACGCGGAATGAATCGCCACATGTCACGTTATTCACGCGAAGTTTTGCGGTGTAACGAGCCTCGGTAATTTCGCTGACGCCGCTCAAGATAGTCAGACATCGCCAGGAAGACGTAGAACCAACAATTCGAACGCGAAAAAGGGCAGGGGGACTCACACTGACGCCGACAACATCGCATTTCAATGGTTTGTTTATGGGCGACGGCGAGCTTGTTGCCCACACCCCCATCGCGCATGCGCGGCGCCGGTGGCGTCCGCTAGGGGCGCTCCGGGCGCTCCGGTTTGTTTGTAAACATGAGTTG
>JAZHYW010055537.1:0-17546 GCA_037355805.1 Ixodes ricinus | reverse complement strand
TCTATGAATACGGACAGAGTTCTTCGATTTCCGTCGAACGTGAATATTGACTAAAAATATTTTTTTCTGTTTAATTGAGAGAAAGTCAGCTAGTGGCACAATATTGGTGTGTAAAAGCCGGACCCCATCAGCAAATATGCGACGTAGACGTGGCGAAACTCAATCCACTAAGCAGCCCAGCCTTACTCCGTAAACAGCGCGTCTGTGGCGCTCTCGGTATCGAGTCGAACGCGAAGTACGAGTGTTCAAAGGTTCTTGATAAAATGACATAAATCTTTCCCAGGGGAGGAGACAGATAGTCCGTCCCTATTTCTGAATTTATCTCTTTTTTTATGCTAGCTAGATATGCATACGAATCATATCGGCCACATTTTGCTGGAGTGTTCTTATTTGAAATCGAAACCACTCTTCTTACACAAGTGCTTAGACATTCGTCTCCTCAGCCTATAGACAAAAACGTTCGTTATTGCCCTCAGCAAGTGACTCATTCAAAGGTCTGCTGAGTTTTTTGCAACAGCGCCGGAGTGATTCGAATGGCTCTCACTTCGATCAGAAGTGAGAGCCCATCACACAGAACCACAAGCAAACCGCGATTGCGTTGTCATCACCGTCATCCTTCTGTAGCAAGCAGGCTACTAATAAAAAACAAGGTGCGCGGTCGAGGTCGAAGTCAAATTCGTTGTAAGTGTTTATACGGCGTGCAAGTGGGGGTACCAAAACGTGTCTTCCACGCTTACGAACGTTATCATGACCTATCGAAAAGAAGTAAATACAAAAGAATGGAACAACAATCAGCGGGAAACATAAAGGGCGCGCACAGAACGCGCGAAGACGAGACAGAAAAGCGCGCGCCGTCATTGGTCGAAACGAGGTGTAAATAGCGGACGTCAGCGCGTCTGAGGGGTAAACAAACACACGAGGTGCGCAAAGAGCTGGCTGAGCTTGTTATTTTTAAAACATGGAAAACTATTGAACCCGGCTTGCAGCGTTCCTGTAAACTTTTTCCATGCACGTCGCCGTGCTGTTCTGGGGCACGTAGCGTCAGTTCACCCAAACAGCTTTTACTTTCCCACGCTCTTTAGAACCTGACATTGCACAAATTGGGCAGTCAAACCTTTTTGTCAGATGAGCCGGCGATGTCCAGTTTTTCTGACAGGCTGTGTTGATGTGTTGATGTGTTGTGTTGTGCTAGATGTGTTGACGAGCCGTTTACCTGTCCTCCCATCTTGCATTTCCCACCAGGCCCTGTTTCAAAATGACCCTTCTTTTGTAACAAAAACGAAGTTAAGAACCTGCCTCTATTCACCTCAAAGACTATGTTTGATGTTCACTGAAGGCGTCCTCACTGGCTCTGTCTGCTTGAAGAAATTACCGGATATCAAGGGAAGCTGAAGGAGCGAAGACGACCTTTGTTGCCCTTCCCTTCGAGATTATTTGGCTCGCTTCTCCTTGCCAACGTCGTCTTTATTTTCACTAGAAAAACGATAAACAGCAGGGAGCTTGTAGACGTTTTTTCGCGCTCGATAACGATACGCGATAACGATACTATGCATGCGCGAAGACGACAGAGGAGTATCGGGTATCCTTATAGGAATTATCGGAACGATACACAAAAACTCCCTAGTTTCTTAGACGCGTAAACAGGAAGTAAAGCACTTACTTTGTCCCCCAACATGCTCGTTTGTGATTAGTGCTTTTGTGTTTCAAGCTTGAGGTAAGCTTTTGTGTTTCAAGCTTGAGGCAAGCTGTAGGTACAAAGTTTGACCTTGCCAAGTGTAGGGAAAGGTTCGCGGTTTGGTTTTTCCTTTTACGTCCTTTGTCGACTCGTTGTGACCTGTTCTTTTGTGTTACGGGTTACGTGTGGAGTCGGTCGGTTTTGGTTTTAAGGAGCCTTCACACATCTGCGTCGACTGCGTTGCGCTGCGTTGCGTCGCGCTGCGCAGCACCTCCCCATTAGCTCGACGCAAGGGTCGCCATAGCAACAACTCATCATGAAGCAGCCGAACGCAGTCAAACGCAGATGTGTGAAGGCTCCTTTAAGGTACACTGTGTAGTGGGCGAGGAGGCGGTTTGAATTTGTTGAGGAGGCATGGGCGTGTATATAATGCCATGTTTGTTGAATAAGCTTCAGAGCTGTGTTTGAGACTTCGTTGTTCCGTCCGTTTTATTTTTAGTCCTGTCTCGGATTTACTATGGATGGTTATCAGGCATCTGAGCCGACTGCGCTTCGCCGGGCAGCGCATCGCATCCCCATCGGCTCGTCGCAAGGGTCGCCATGGCAACGCGTGTTCGCACCTCGGCGCAAGCGGACGCAGCGCAGTCAAACGCTAATGTCTGACTCGGGCTTAATTTCTAAGGAGAGATAGAACGCGAAATATAGTTTACACGTTTTTGACCCGGCTTTGCTAATGGCTTGCTGACTCCTGCTCGACAAGGACATGACTCCGACTCAGAATTATTGGTCCCTTGTCGGAGCGGAGGAATAAACTGCTACTCGAAATATGAGTTCCCTTCATCGCTGCTTATTTTCTTGTTGGGCCCGAGGCCAGCATTTCAAATCTGCGACTAAGACAGTGTAAAGATAAAATGGTACTCCGCAAAATCAATCTGCAATTTATAAGCAGCGATATCAGAAATGTCTATCGGACCTCCATCTCTCTCCAGTCCTTTTCGACGCAGATATCGCGTTTCTTCACCCTCAGCTCCAAGCTACCCAGGGGCCAGGCGGGCCCAGCAACCCTCCCTAACCGCAGCCCCCCCCCCCCCCCCGGGCCAATTCTCCTTCTCTTTTCTCCTTTTCTCTCTTCTGTCGCTTTGTACATCGGACAGAGCAGCAAGACACGTCAAACGGCCCTTCCCTCTGTCTTCCGAGACACTCTTTCCTCTTTTACTACCCTTGAGAACGGGTCCCGACTCCCGACTCCCGTCGCCTCCCTCCGTCGGGAACATCCGGCGGCCTGTCTTTTGTGAGACTCGCGTAGTCTGCGGCTGCTACCACAGTTGCTGCAGCGTGCCAGTGCCGGTCGGAAAGTTGTGCTGTCCGTCCTCGTCTCTGTATCTTTCTTTTGTTACATCATCTTTTCGCTAGCATGTTCTGAAGTAACCAGCATTACCGTGACCGGTGTCGACATTCCTATAGGGTGTTTTCACTGACGTAATTTCGTCCACCATTTTGTTGTTGTGAGCTGTCTGGCGTGTGCCAAACTCGAGCATTCCAAGGGTTTACATGCCCCCTCAAATGCGTAGAGCACTGCTGACATCATCTCAACCGGTTACGATGTAATCCTTCAATGTAGTAAATTTGTTTGAAAAAACAAACTAACAACAAAATGGCGGATTGACGTCATATGCAAACAACCTATTGGGCGTAGTACGAATTCCATGGAAGATAGCGCAAATGTCATTATAACAAACTGTCTTCTTGTGTCACTTTTTTCCGTTAATTCATCAAACTACTTCTAGTCACACACGTATTGGTATTATTTTTATTTACAGGATAATCTCGGATGTTTCTTGTGGGTATGGAAGCGTCATGCCGAAACCAAACAAGATCTACAATAAATGCGCGTTCAGACAAAAGCGAGAAACATGACAAACAAATATGCCTTCGTAATCATAGTTGAACTGGTTGACCGAACAGCCCGACAGGCTAGACTATCAACGGTTGAACACAGCTCAGAGATGGGAAACGAGCACCTGAGGACCCCGTAATAAAACATTCTCCTTTCCCCCGTTTTTTTTTTTTAATACTTAGAAACTACTAAAGAAAAGAGATTGAGCAGCTTTTGTGTATTAGGAAGTATATTCTTGTTTTATCCTGGAGCAAGGAATTAAATACATGGTGTACCTAAGACTGAGGGCTAACATCGTTTTCTCTTTGTTCCAAGCATTCTTTAGAAAACACACAGACGCACGCACACATGCACACATACATGCGCTCGCGCGCATACACACACTGACCAATGTCCTCGATAAAATAGTATTTTTTTCACTGGTGCACTGAAGGATGCCTTCGGGAGAAGAATGTTGAAACAATTAAAACTAAAATGAACATTCGCGCGAATATGTCACGAAGACATTAAATTATATGTCAAAATTTTATCAAGAGTATATATATTCCAGAACCAACACATTGAAAGTGAATGATAAATATCGTTGTTCTATTCCACATTAAAACGCCTGCTCTTTTCACTTTTCTGTTTCTGCCTCTCCCTCTCTACTTGTTTTCGCATCTTTCGGCGTTTCTCATCTGGTCTGGTTGTTTTTGACTCCGGAAGAACCATTTTACATCACGCTGCTGGGCTAGTCCCGTCCTCTACTCCCTGACGACACGCAATCACCACCACTATACCACCACATTTGTTGCATTAAAAGAAAATTTCAACAGCGCGTCGTGCGTCGACATGGTCTTCAAAAGAAATGTTGATGGCTTGCGATGAAGCTGCGTCATATTGTTCATCTCATATCGTCGCGCTACGCTTCCCGTTTATGAATTCATTAAATCTACGTGGTGCCGTGATTTCTCCCAATATAAACGAAGACTGCATTCATAGCCACGTTTCGTCTCTCGCGCCACCCAGACGTAGTCTTACGTGAATCGTTTCGCGGAACGGCGAACAAAACTCGACCGGGCCAATTTTAAATGTTTTAGCATTTCTTTCAACCAAAACTCCACATTTGTCCCATGAAACGACTTGGCCTCTGCATCGGTGGAGCGTTTATAAGCCGCCTCCTGAGAGTGCTCCATGTCCTGGCGCATTAAAGTTTTCTAAAGATTTCTGTCGTGTAAAACGGTGCCATATATTCTTTTGCGTCGAACGCGTCTTCGACACTGATTATTACCCTGTTACTAAATAAATCACATACACCGATATAATTACGTAAAGGCTTCTTGTCGACGCTGACCAGGAAGGCTCATCCGCGTGAAATAGCCAGATACTGCAGGTGTGTGTCCTTTCTCCTGCTGCGCTTGCGCATCCGTTCCATGTCGTGCGCGCTGTTTGTGACCGTCTCTGACTCAACAGCGACGCGTGCAGTGTGTATCCGCATCACGTGCCTCTCCTGAACACTAAGTTTAAGGGGCGAGAACATGTAAAGATCCAGACTCTGTGCTTCGTGAGGGAGCATTGTCGGTGCGATCATTACCGGTTTCGTTCTATAATACTCGCTGTGCTTTCGTCGGAAAATCAGCGCATATGTCGTCTCCTTGATGCAATGCTATCGCATTTCGACATCATTTGCAGCGAAGGAGGCGAGACGCGGCCCATTCTTCGCGTTCGAACTGAGGCTATACACTCTAAAAATGCCCGTGCGTCTACTCTCCCGCAAAGCACAAAGATCGCCAATCACACGTCGCCGAAAATATGTTCTGGCTATACACGAACCAACGAACTCATCCCTGTTACGTCACGGCGCGGTGGTGGCGCGTCGGGCGCACTTCCGGTCTGGAACTGTAGGTGGAAGTCCCCATGTGAGACGTGTATTCTTGCCTTGTATTGAAAGGAACCTGACAAAAACTTGCCTTCTCGTCAAAACGCCGCGACTGGGGCTGTACCAAAAGAGTCGAGAAAGGTTTCAAGATCAGTTTTCATGTGCTCGGTTCGTCCGAGAACGTGGATATGCGCCGTGAAAATGGAAAACCAGTCGCCGTCGGACCACGCGATTGCTTGGGCAGGAAGCACTTGGGTGGGAAGCACTTTGGGTTGAATTCACGGATACTTGTTGTCATCAGATTTATTTGTTTTGTTCCATCATAAAAGCGGGAATACCGCCAAGTTGTAAGGAGCACCTGCGGACTACGTTCAGTGCGTCTTCAAGATCGAACGGCCGCCTGATCGTTCGAACTGTCGTCTGCTCTTTCAAACGTTTCTGCTTGTCGTCTGCTCTTTTAGACGACACCGGCCCGTAGACCAAATGTTGGCCCGGTACTTGCGATAAGAAGTGAGCGCAGGCCTCAAAAGACTTAAGTTTGAAGATCGGTAAGCAGGCTCGATGTAAACAGTGGATACAAGGAGATGTTGATCATTGTTACCAGTGACCATCACCGACTTGTTATGCCTCATTCACTTGGTCCGATTCGGTTTGTGATTTTCAGTATCGACGTCGATCATCTCAGCTAAGGTTCACTCGGGCTTTTGAAGCCCGAGCGACGTTGTGACTGAAAATTGCGAGCGAAATCTCATCATGCGAATCAGGCTTTCGCGTACATTCTGCGGCGTCCACGCAGAATGAATCGCCGCATGTCACATTATTCACGCGAAGTTTTGCGGTGTAGCGAGCCTCGGTAATTTCGCTGAGGCCGCTCAAGTAGTCAGGCATTGCCAGGAAGACGTAGAATCAACAATTCGAACGCGAAAAATGGTAGGGGGACCCGCACCGACGCCGACAACATCGCATTTCAATGGTTTGTTTATAGGCGACGGCGAGCTTCTTGCCCACACTCCATCGCGCATGCGCGGCGCCGGTGGCGTCGGCTAGGGGCGCTCCGGTTTGTTTGTAAACATGAGTTGGTGTATAAAATATAGTGGAACAATGATGTGAAATGAGGTGCCACTGAGCACCACGTTTTACATGCTCACGTCACGCCATGTCAGTATAACGTTACAAAATTCATTTTTAAGTCTGCATACTTTAGTCCTTGTCGTTCGCAGAGTTTTCTCCGTAGGTAGCAGCGGCCTGCATTACTGGTGTTCTGGCAGAAAGTGGCGCACTAGCTCCCAATCAATCGCACAGCGTGTCATCCTGACTGAAAGCAATGCCAAGGGGTAAAACTGGAAAACCCGGTCCTCTAATAAAACGCTTCGTATAGATTACCGCTTCAAGTTTCCGAGTCCAATATATTAGCGAACACCGCCCCGTCGGACTTCAGCGAATGATTGACTCTTTGTCCAACAGATGTTTAGTCGAACTGTGGTAAAGTTTGAAGGTGGGCCAGTCGGTGCATACTGTATACAGTCTTTGTAACAAGTTCAGAGCCCTCCACGCGCCTGGCCGGAGCGGCTTGGTGGGCCGTAGACTTTTGACGAAGACCGTTCATACAAGGAAAAACAGCGCAAGAGGACACAGGGAAAGCAAGTAGAGGACACAGACAGCGCTGTGGACGTGTCGCTGTTCTACTTGTCTGTGTGTCCTTTTGCGCCGTGGTTCCTTTTATGTTCAGTCGAACGGAGCTTTGGATGCGTAGGAGTTTAACGAAATGCGAAAACATGCCGCCCACAGGTATCGACATAGGTGTAGCGTGCCCAGTACGTTCAGCACATTGCGCTATTGTACTTATATTTGGTGACAGGTGAAGACCGCAGTGCAAGTTCTGCCTGCAGCGCGAGGTTTCTAGCCTCCGGGTCACCACTGCGCATCCGACACCTGGATCTGGTAGCGTTCTCTGTGCCTCGACTCTCGAGGCGGCGTATTCCGCGCGCCCCGGGAACTTCGTCTTTTATTGATTTTGTATGCATGTTGTTCTCGTAGACCTGCGTCACCAGAAAAGCACAAGCCTGCAAGCGCAGCGAATGCTCGGCAGGAATTGGGAGCGAGTGCGTGCTGGGGGCTTCGAACTGCAGTCTTAACCAGGTTAAGAATGCAGTAAGTTCCACCTTTTGCGTGAGCCTACTACAGTATAATTAGGGTTCCGCGTTTTCGAATAAATCCGATAAAATCCGAAGAACACTTGCCGTTTAAAATTTTGCCGATTCGGATTTATAAGAAAAACTCAGAATATTTGGGGCTGCCAGACGTAATAACGCCGACAGGTCTTTATATCTGCCTGGGATTTTCAACAAGCTTTACGTTTGTCATCTTTTCTAGTTGCAACTTATGAACTTATCCCGTTATCATAGAAACAAGGTAGCTTCTCTTACGACCACAGTCGAAGTCTCGCATATGAAAAGGCTGATTTACTAAATTCTCAAACTGCTGTTTTCTAAATTGAATTCGCACCGCCGAAGAACCCGACAAACTCCGAATTCTGTGTACCATAAAAGAAAGCTCCGAAAAACACCCCGAATTCATTGTAAAAAATAAACTCCGAAAAACACGCTCCGATTCTATTCAAAAATGAACTCCTAAGACACAGTACACTACCTATAATACGAGTCTATGCGCAGCCAAAGCCCGGCGTAAAACAATGAGTGCGAGGCGCGCGCCTCGCCTCGGTTTAAAGCCGAGAAAAGTGGAGTCGACCGCCATCGTTAGCTATCTCGACAGCATTTCGCTCAAAGTAGGTTGAGCGACACGAACACGCTCATGAAGTAAACATATTGCTTGGAGGTGAATGATCGAATGAGTGGTTTAATTAATGATGAGGTGTACTGTGACCAACAGGTTCGAATAAAACACAGATTTCATTGTTCCGGCAAGCTGCAGGTCGCCTCTTTAAAAGGTTTTTCAGGGGAGGCACTTACTTTTTTTATTTATTTGTTTAATTGAAATACCCTCAGGGCCATCGGCATTACAGAGGTCAGCGGGGGTTAGAAAAGAACATAACAAAAATATAAGGCAGCTGTACACTTTCGAGCTCAGTCTGAGCTGTATGGATTATTGACGGCAGTTTTAAATATATGGTAAGTGGCAATTGTGGCAATAGATGCGGGAACGTGGTTCCAGTCCACTGAAATTTTGGGAATGAACGACTCTTTTTGGAATGTCTACTTTATATATATATGATGAATGCGTGACAAAATATTAGACGGGTGATTCAGCAGTCGGTTGTGAAGTATTGCGTTATTATGATATCTATTATGAAAGCGACATTAACGCGCTATTTTACGACGTAAAGTAAGGTAGGCAACGATAGGCTGGTTTTCATGGAGCTCACGCTTGCCGTGCGATCATAATTATTACGATAAAACACGCAGAGCACTTTTGTGCTGATCGAACGACGGTTTAGCGAGCGAAACCTCGACCACGACGTTTCATCGAATGACACTTTAGCGAATGGCGGCGTTCATTTGAGCGAATAGATAAAATGGAGGCCGCCGGCGACCTGTTTTCGAGCTTGCCGAACCTTTGGCGATGCACGCTCGAGCTTGAGATCATATTAATTTTCCTTAAACGATAGCAATCGTTCCCAACAGACTCCGTAGCGCGGTCTGTTTGGAAGCCCAGATTGCCGCCACTACAGCCTATTCGCTATAACGTCATTCGCCTAAACGTTAATTCGCGTATGTGATCTCTATTCGCTAAAATGTAATTCGCTAAAACGTTATTCGCTCATATATTATGGACCAGTATTAAAGGGGTGCTGAAACAAAAATTTCAAATTTCAAATTTCGTTCGGAAATGGGTCAAGCATGACGTGTAATAACCGTAATTCATAATCGCACGTTTGTATTTTCAACGATTGGCTATATTTTTCGTTCCGAAACGGTGCACTCCAGCGAGCGCTCGAAGAGAAGCGAACGGAGGGCGCGATGCGTCATGGGATATCCGACGCAAACAAAAACAGAAAGAAAAGTTTCCCCGCATTCGTGACGTAGCAAGGCTGGCGGGATTATGAGCTTTGCCCTTGGTGGCGTTGTCAGCGTTGTGGTGGTGTCAATAGCGTCAGCGCGTTACAACCGAGCCGTTCGAAGTGCCCGTGGGGTGACGAGCGTGTGGCTGGCCCAAGAAGCACGTAGCTTCCACAGCACTGTCAGCTTAGGGCTGAACGGGGTGGGGAAAGCAACTTTTGTCCGAGTTTTGAGCGACTGGCTAATCTTCTAGGGGGAGAATGGCTGCATCCGGCTGCACAAACGAGGGTCCGAGAAAGAGGAGAGTCCACCTTTTCCGCCTTTTTGGACTGTTTGGTTCAATGCGCGATTTGTGAGTTGAGGAGGAAAGCTAAGAAGGAAAATGTTGAAATGCCAAAGAGCGGCGCTGCGCCAGAGGAATCTGCTACGTCACAACTACGTAGCAGATTCCTACAACGTTGCTAGACTACCTCCCAAATAGGCTCCGCATGCATCCACCAGGTGCAGATTGGAAGATCGTTTATTTAGCTTTAAAATTAGTTTTCTTGTGCCTTTCAACGGAAGACTGGTGTTTTTTGAGGTTAGGGTGCAACATGCAACACATTCAAGCTAGAAAATGAGCGCTGAAATTTCGTTTCCCTACCCCTTTAACGTTAATGAAAATGTTTCACAAATATCGTGCACGCAGGTTCGTGTCTGTCCGTCCCTTTTGCCCCCAGTGTTGCCAGACGGAGAGAAAATAAGTCAGCAGATTGATCCCCCAAAAGTCAGTAGATTTGCACAAAAATCAGTAGATTCTACGAAATTTGTGTTTTGCCATGTTTTGCCATTTTGATTAAACCACACTTCAAGGAAATAGTATAGAGTAACCAATAACATGATAATAAACACAAATAAAAGTGAAAACAAGACCAGTTCTCGAGTAATTATTTTTGGAGGACAAAATAAAATTACGCCGTAAATGTTTTTTTTTCTTTTTTTTTTTAGCAATGACTAGTGTTGCAGTTTTGAGGATTATTCTTTGAAATCGAGACTGAGCCACTTTTGGGATCAACAGATGAGGGCGACAGTGCGACATCCACCTGTCGCTATTATTGAAACGAAACCAAAACAAGACGTTCCGGCAAGTGCGCGCGTACATGTCCAATGGAAGTCCTCTGCAAGCTGCCGTCTTTCCTTACTGGGCTGTGAAAGGTTTTCGACGCAACGCTGTCGGCGCGGAGCACTGTTGAGGCTACGCGTCGTCTGCTACGGTCTTATTCCTTTTCGCCTCACTCAAAGTTTGCGTTCAAACATGGAGAAATTTAAATCGTTAGCTTTTTAAGCCACCGAGGAATTACATTATATAATTTTCTTGCCGGAGCCTGCCCAATAAAAGTAAAGAACCGAAATTTGGATGTCGATCCCATGCCTTCCGCCGGCCGAATGAATGAAAATGGCGGCCTCCTCCGCTCAGCTGGGAGCAGTTGAGAGTTCACGCGCATGCGCTCACACCTCTCGCTCTGCGCCGCAGGCGGTTCGCTCACTCGGGAAAGGGACGTTACGGCGGCGAGATCATACACTGGCCAAACTCTTCCCCTATATGGCTCTGGCCCGGATGTCAACGTCGAACCTGATCTGGGTGAATAGATAGATGAATATACGGCAAGTCACTCGAATAGGATGGGCTTCTGGGCCAACCAGCCAGTGCTTGGTTTTGAATTCTGGGAGAATATGAGTTTCCTTTGATAGGCGTCCCTGGGAACTGAAGGGGCCAAATAATAAATTTTAATATGTTTACGAAAAAAAAGTCAGTATTTTCTCTTTTTTTTCAGTGAATCAAGTAGACCTGAAACGAAATCAGTAGATCTACTGATTCATCAGTAGACCTGGCAACACTGTTTGCCCCCTCGGCAAACAGTCGTTTGCAACAAAAGCGTCTTCTTTTTTTTTCGTAAAAAAAAACGTGCACAACAAAAGTAAAAAAAAAAAAAAGACAGGCGGGAAGATGTTGAGGCGGGGCCCTCCACAACCAACGCGGACAACCAGGCGAAGTCAAGAAGCCGCTCGCTCTCCACAGCATGCGCGCATGATAAAGAAAACGTGAAACGAAACGAAAAATATAAACAACAAAAAACGGGACAATAAAACGAAAAGCCAGAGAAAACAAGCTAAACAAACAAAATGACTAGAGCCGGGTACGTAGCCCAGCCAACCCCCCCCCCCCCCCACACACACACACACACACGAACGCACCCACACACACGCACGCACACACACTGACACACGCATCGCCCCTGGGGCCGCCAGCGCCGCTGCAAGAAAACTTGGAGAATGGCTGAGAGCCGGAGACAGTGGCGCCGTTAGCGGTGACTCGGTGAAGGGCTGTGAAGGCCGTGAACCCCGTGAACTTGGAGCAGTGGCGCCGTTAGCGGTGACTCGGTGAAGGGCTGTCAAGTCGAGATGGGCTCGGCGAATTCACTCGTGAGCTCGCTCACTCACTCAAACAACGTGAAGGCGAACGACTTCATGAACGGGATCAGTTCGCGGACGTGAGGGGAACGACTTGCTGAACTCGATGAGCTCGTGATGGGACGGTGAGCGACTTCGTGAATTCAGAGTTGGCGGTGATGTGATGGGGAATGCTTCATGAACTCTGTCGCATTCGTGATGTGACGGTGAAGTACTTCGTGAACTTGACGGATTCGTGAAGTGACGGTGAATGACTTTTTGAGTTCAGAGACTGCGGTAACGTGATGGGGATGAGTTTGTTGTCCGGTTGTACTCCGTGATGTGAATGGTCGTGATTTTTGGACGTCGGTGTACTCGGTGATGTGAACGGCCGTGACTTTTGGACTTCGGTGTACTTTGTGATGTGAACGGCCGTGACTTTTGGACGTCGGTGTACTCTGTGATGTGAAACGCTGTGACTTTTGGACGTCGATGTACTTTGTGATGTGAAAGGCTGTGACTTTTAGATGTTGATGTAATTAGTGATGTGATGGTGAGTGAGTGGGTTCCGAAATGCCGACCTATGCCTGCGCCTATCGAAATCACAGTCCCCTCGGTTAGGGTTAGCAGGGACGCCGGTGAGAGTCTAGCCTCAAACCCAGTGACTGGGCTCGAAAACGGTTTGCTGCCCCTGGGCAGTGGGGTCGAGTGTTTCTTGGAAAGGTGTATAAGACGGCCCTAATCCAACGGGCGGGATTACAGGTGACATACCGAGCCTCCGGCTCAGGAACACTTCCTTTGATTTCCTTACTCTCAAAACTCTAACTAACTAACTACGGGCGGGACTCTCGCTGGGGAGGCTCTGCTCGACGGAGCCTTCCTATCCTTATCTGATCCTCCCCCTCCGCGGACTCCGACTGGCGATCCTGTCAAAAGAGACAGCGCCTTCATCTCCAACATTGTTGGCCCTCAGGGCAAGCGTGTGACACTTGAGTCAATAAACACGTCTTTATCCGGACCCAAGGAACCTTCTGTGTTTCTAAGTGGTACCCCTAAAAGGGAAACCCACAACGTTTTACTAAGAGATTCATCCCCTGAGCCGATCAAAATACTCTCAGAGGTATGACATTACTGAAAAGATATCAACATGCTGGGAATATTATTTATTGCTTAGGTGGCCATCGAGAAAATCCGTACCTTCAAAACGACCAGTATAAAAGGCGGAAAAGCGGAGCTCAGAAGTAGTTATCGGGTATTCATGTCTGTTGTGCCGTGTATGTGTATGCGCCTAATGTATATGTCCAGCTGGTGCTAGTGGTATGGGCAATGTAACTACATGTGTGAAGAATAAAAAGTAATGGTGGCGTGAGCAAATAAAAATATTTTTTGTAGCACATGAATAGGGCGGTATCTAGCACCACCTAGAATAGCTGACACTGACATGCGACATTTGAAACTGATATGAAGTACCCATTGAGTTCCTGATATGAAAATGTTCCAATAAACATATCAGAATTAAATTCATATAATTCTTTTTTTCAGTAGGGCATGTCACGTGGTGTCTATAGTCCTGCTGAATTTAGCGAGAAACCGAATGTTCGTATAGGTCATGTGACATGAAGCCATGTGACGTCAGTTTCCCCCTAAATTTAGCGGGAAAACCGCATGTTTGCACTTTTTAAGGCTTCATTTCGTCTGAAAACTTAGCCTCTAAACGTTTCACGTTAAAAAAAGCGTGTCACACAGCCTCGGTCGGAAAGCCACGCACGCGGTACCGTCTCAACTTCCATACTTCCAAACGCGTCAAGGGCGTTTTTGGACGATGCACGAGTAGAATCGACTTTGATTGCTGTTTACGATAGAGAGTTTGCTCCGAAGCGCGCAATCTGCCTTTACACCGAAACTTACTGCGCGGCCGCTAATGAGGCCCGTATGCTCGGCGCTGAACCATCGTTGTGCACGCCCGCACGCTAGATGGTGTTTTTCCTGGACAGAACGAGCGGAAATTGGCTCAGCCTAGATTCTTAATCATGAAGGGTAGGTTTTCTTTTTTGTCCTTATAGATATTTGACTTGAAAACAATTTAGTAAAATGCAGAGGTCGAGGTAACGTTACAAGGTTCTCCCGAGGTGATGAGCTGCAAAGCCCAATTTGGTTCTTTACTAGAGTCTTTTAATTGCGACCACTTTTTATTATTTCTCGTTTTGTCATAAGGTGCAAGGAACTGGACCTAAGCTTCGCGTTTGATCAAACAGTTTGGACCAAAGATTTTTCCTTAAAAGGGTAGGAAAGTTGTTTGCCTTGCGTGGCTACCTTACTGGGTGTTGAATTAAGGGCCTGCAGAAGTCTACTATAAAGAAGCCGTGTTCGATATAATTTAGATTATAATGTGTACATCCTTTTACCTGCCCAAATCGTGTAAAGAGGACTCACGCAACAAGGCGAACCATTCGGTTTAAAGCTCGTTTAATATACGGTACACTATTATGCGAGTTTTGTAATGACATACGGCTCCATTTTATAGGCTCACGTGCATGCAAGCACGGGCGCATGAAGTTAAAGAACAACATGGAACTGAATTCTACACGCATCGGCAGGGCTTGGTGACACCATGGCTTGCCGAACGACACAATAGAAGAGACACGTGTGCACATGTCGAGTGTTATGCCACCCCGATGAGTGCATGCGCGCAGATTGTGAGCTCTTGAGGGCTTAGGTTCACGGTATCGGGCTTATCCCGGTCGGCTTATGATACGATACGGCGTACCCAAATGAACAACAGCGCTAGGACAAACAGATTTCATTTGCGCACCAATAATCTCGCTTTCGGCGTGCTGACAGCGAGCTTACGGAAGATTCGTTTGCGCGATAAGCGAGCTTTATCTGGTATTCTTTTTAATCTACAGTGCTTATCAAGACCCGTCTTCTTGGTAAGCGCTTATTGACAATCCGTCGTAATGTTGATGATAGCGTGCTAACGTTGCTATGGTCACCGACAATTTAAGAAACGCCGGGCGTGGCCTATCCGGAGCGCAAGTTCGTCTGCTTCTTGCGCAGGGTTGCGATAACGTCAGGACGCCGAGCTCTTATTGGCTGATTGAAAACAAATAGTGGGTACACCCCAAGGCCTCTAGCATGGAGATCTACCCTTATCCTTTCAATCAAAGCCAATCAGAGCTCGTCGTCGTTCTAACGTCCCCGCCGCCCCTGCGCAAGAGCGGGCGACTTGCTCTCCCGCATTACGTTCACGCTTTTTGCTTCGTCATTCGATCTACGGCGTTCTGATCGGCTCGTGCTGAAATCTCATTTATTAAGGACTGATGCGGTGGCGTTACCGTCAGATCTGCGCATGCGCATATGCTTTGCGCAACGCGAATTCGGTTTCTGCGCATGCGCAATGCCCATGCCTGGTGTGTGCAAACGCGGGCTTGTTTGTATACAGTGAAGTGGCAGTGATCGAGCAGCCGTGGGGCCGTACGAGCAGTAACGCATTCGACCTCGATGCCTGTGTCAATTCGCTGGCGATTGTGCCACTCTTTCTTTACGCAGAGCCCAAGAAGATGATTCTTTTGCTTATACTTTGCGCAGCTCTCCTGGTCGGCCTGATCGCCGTCATGGTGGCCTTGACCGATGAATCTCAAGGAGTGCGGGTGCGTCCAAAGTTTGGGATCGAGGTCGGAATCGACAGTGTCCGAAGTCGACAAGGGTGCGCGGACCACGATATCTGGGCCTAAAAGTGCAGCAACATCAAGGCCGTTACAGACGCCTCTGCAAAGCCGGACTCAGCCGCAGGTCAGGCAGCGAGCAACATAGCCAGGCCATGCAAGCGTCTGTCCCAGCGATAATCGCCATCCGTCATGGTGGCTTTAACCAGACGGCCTGCACAAGGCGTGCCGCGCGCGTCCAAGTCTGGGATCGAGGCGGAATCGGCGAGTGTGTCGCAGTTGGCAAGTGTGCAGGGACCACGACATCTCGGCCTGCAAAAGCGACAACATCAAGGACGTTACCTGCACGCCTCTGCGGGCCCGGACTACTGCACAGGCAGCGAGCAACACAGCCAGTACCACGGCGTCTTCGCTTATTGATACTTCATCCGTCATGGTGGCCTTTAACGGACGGCTCACAGGCAGTGCAGGTGCCTCCGGGTGTTGGGATCGAGGCAACATCGGTCGTGTCCGAAGTGGAGAATGGCGTGCGAGACCACGACCTCTTAAGCGTAAAAGTGATGACATCAAGGCCGTTATAGACGTCTCTGCAAGCCGGACTACTGCACAGGCAGCAGCAACACAGCCAGTACTACGGCGTCTTTGCTTACTGATATTGCATCTTCTGTCGTGCCCACAAGAGATACGGAACAATCTTCTCATATGATGACACGAATGTGAAATTTAGCAAGACACATGAACTATGGAATGCCACGCAAGCGACGACAACCCTTCAAGACGTTTCCGGAGATCGTGTTAGCTTTCACTGGTGGTTCATACAAGCGACTCAGTAGTTCTTTAGATATTGTTACTAATGATGTTCAGGGTAATACAATCTGTGAAAGACAGCACGACGATAAGTGTCAGTGATTCGGACGTTGCTTTCCCTGACAGAAGTGTTAATACAGGCGATGCCAGTAGCACAACAGGTACGACTACTAGCAATGTTGAAAGTATTGCTCTGATAGAAGATAGTTAAATCGATACTTGGAAGTATATCGTGGCGTTGCTTCACCTTCCGCAGGTGTTAATATGCCAGAGCGATGGATCAAAGTATTGAGCTCTCGTAGATGATAGTAATACGGTACTTGGCAGTGAATCAAACGCTAAGCTTCTACTCTAGCACGAGTGTTGAGCAGCAGGCGACAGCAGAGTGATCTCCCAAACACTGTTTCTTAGCTTTGTTCACATTATTACTGCTGCCGGAGTAGAGTAATACAGTACTTCTGGCTGAAATTCATATGGCACTAAACACTGGGCTCGTTCTGGATTGACCTCCACTTCCTGCAATTCAGCTGCGCTCGGTGCACAGCGCCAGGTGGCATCAAATTTACGAGTGCAGCCTATCTAAAAACGCAAACCGGAATACATTCCTCCTGGACTTTCTGCACCGCGCGCCGCCTTTCACTGCAGGAACGGGCTGTGGAGGTAAATTACATGAAAAACGTGAAACAAAACAAAAAGAAAACCCTATAGCCTGATGACTGTTTTGTAGTTCTAGGGCATCTTATTTGGTGAAGAAATCTTCAATTGACGATATGTAGTAAGGCAGAATCTTGTTAATTTTTACGTAACGGAGTGTGACAACTGATCGAAGCACTAAGTTTAGGGGGGCATGAAAAGGCAGAGAAGAATTTGCCCAGATTATATATACTTTTACAAATCTTCCTGTTGCGATTGCTAGTTGTCATGCTACGTAAGCTATAGCACAAAAAACTAGAAGACAACCGAATTAAAATTTTTCTTTACATTGCAGTGCAGTTTATGCTTCTATTGCAAGCCAAAGTATACATGCGGGTATTTACTGGTTATAACCCTGAGACAACAGAGAAACAAACATGCATGTAACACGACACAAGTTTCTGCCATGTTATTTTAAATTTTTATTTCTCTTCATTTCTGGTGTAGATTAACACGATTCGATTTCTATGCCTTTTACATTTTTCTGGCATAGCTCGGTCATTAA
>JAZHYW010055534.1:0-38633 GCA_037355805.1 Ixodes ricinus | reverse complement strand
TGGTAGCTAGCAAGATCCCACACGCTGCATATCAGCAAAAGTATTATCAAAGCGATAAATATAAACGGCTATGAAATCACGGGTGTATTTGACGGCGTCATCATTAGTGCCTGTAGTGACCAAATGTAGGTCCTACACATTTATTTACACTATTTACACTTTACAATATCTAACGCTATGAGGGATACCTTCGGAACCCACCGAGATCGTCGGCCGTGCTGCACGCTCCGTCGAGTGTCGCGCGCTACCCGACCTTGCCCACCTCTTCTTCTCTTCGTGGCGCTCGGCGCCTACAATACTCTCCCTCCCTCTCTCTCTCCTGCGTTGCCAGCATGACCGTAGGATGGTGGTAAACACCAGGTCACTTGACGAGGCGGAGCTAGGAGGGAATCGCGTGTGCTTGTTTGGTTGCGGTGAATAATAGTCGTCGTGTTTGACGGAGAGTTTGGTTGTCTAGATCCAAACTGACCGGAGTCTCTGCGGTTGTTTTCGGAATAAGCAGAGCTGGGTCTGTTGGATTCTTGAGGGGCTTGTGTGCATTGGAGATGTTCTGTGTAGGTTTGATCAGATCGAGGGGATCGGTGTGAGGTGAGGCAGTGGTGATCAGTGATCGGTCGAGCGGGAATGGTGGAAACCTGAATGGCATGGTTCGTATTACCAAGCGGTTCCTGATGAGCGGGTTTCAGGCGGTCAATGGAGACGGTTTCTGGGCGTCCATTGTAGTCGATTGTAAAAGTCTTGGCTTCTCTTGTGAGCACCTTATGCGGCCCGGTGTATGGTTGTTGAAGCGATCTTTTAGAGCCGTCTCGGCGTAGAAATACGTGGCTGCACGTGTCAAGGTCGTTCGATACGTACACTGGAGCGTGTGCTTGCTTACGGGGTGATGTGGGCCGGAGATTTCGCATTATCGTTCGCAACTGATTGGCATATGTCATAGGATCAGGAGCTGGCTCTTCCATACCAGATGTGAAAAATTCTCCGGGTAGGCGTAGGGTACAGCCGTATACCAACTCGGCTGGACTGTAGCCGAGGTCTTGCTTCAAAGCAGCCCGAAGTCCAAGGAGGACGATCGGCAAGCTTGTGTTCCAGTTATTTGGGTTGGATTGTGCCATCAGCGCCGCTTTCAATGAGCGATGAAAACGTTCGACGAGACCATTTGCAGAAGGGTGGTAGGCGGTCGTTCGTATTCGTTTTGTTCCCAAGAGTGATAGAAGTTGTCGGAAAAGCGCGGATTCGAATTGACGTCCCCGGTCCGTTGTGAGAGTAGATGGGATGCCGAATCGGGACACCCATCCTTGAACGAAAGTGCGTGCTACGGTGTCTGCTCGGATATCTTGAATGGGAAATGCCTCTGGCCAGCGGGTGAACCGATCCACGCATGTAAGAAGATATCGGTAGCCCTCAGATGGTGGTAGGGGTCCCACGATATCGATGTGGATGTGGTCGAAGCGCTTTCTCGTGGTTGGAAATGCCTGTAGCGCTGCAGAGGTGTGACGTTGGACCTTCGATTTTTGGCAGTTAATGCAGGTTCGAGTCCAGCTTCGGACATCTTTGTTGATTCCGGGCCAGAGGAAGCGTTCAGTCATTAGATGTTGAGTGGCACGAATACCGGGATGAGATAAGCCGTGTACGGAGTCGAAAGCTTGCCTTCGAAAGTTAGCAGGTATGAATGGTCTTGGTGTACCGGTCGAGACGTCGCAGACTACTCCTGTGGTGGATGAAGGGAAAGTAATCTCCTCGAAGGCAAGCCGACCAGGGAATTCGCGTAGATGTTTAAGTTCTTGGTCCTGCTGCTGTGCAAGGCTTATTGCGTCATAGTCGACAGCAGGAGGGAAACCAAGTCCGCAGGAAATTGGAGTGCTCCGGGACAAAGCGTCAGCAACAGGATTGTCGATGCCTCTGACATGGCGGATGTCGGTCGTATATTCGGCAATATAAGCCAAGTGCCGTGTTTCGCGAGGTGAGTGTGCGTCTGTGCCATTTTGTAGAGCATACGTGAGCGGCTTGTGGTCTGTGAGCACGAAGAACTCTGTTCCTTGAAGAAAATTTCGAAAATGGCGGATTGAAGTGTATATTGCTAACAGCTCACGTCCGAAAGTGCTGTAACGTTGTTCTGCCGACGTCAGTTGTCTTGAAAAAAAGCAATTGGCTTCCACACTCTAAGAAAAAGATGGTCTCAAAGGACTAACGGCAGCATTTGGACCTCTCAACTCCCATTTGCTCCCCGAAGAGACCATCTGGTTCGAGCTGCGTACCGTGCGCAAACGCTGAGGACTAACTGCACTCGACCGGGACTAACAGAGGGGCGCGGGGAGCAAAAGCAGCGAGAGGCGCGCGGGAGCAACAGTGCGGGAGCAAAAGACGCGGGGACAAGATGGCGGCGTCTGCTGCATCGCCGATGGCCAGCGTTAGCGACGCACTTACTGTTTCGGAACGCAGGGGAGGTATCCACAGACAATCGTAGCATCAAAAATTGCAGGAGGGGCCATGTTTAAGGGTTGGAGCTCACTTTATAACGATCGTAGCCTCTGTTCCAGCACGTCGTGGAAGTCAGCGCTGACTCGAGCGCCGCCATTGTTGATGCACTGGCCATGCGGCTTTTGACCGTTGTCCTGGCGTCCTTCCCTTTGCATGCTTCGAAACGTGCTTTGAAAGCGTTTATATTTTCTTTTTGGTTTAACTGGGATGAAAATAGCCGCATAGAACGTTTTAAAAACGTTTCCAAAGACAGAAAAAAGGTTCATTCTGTGTTTATTTTTCATTTTGTATTCTACTTGTTTTTGTTTTGTTTTTTTCGCAAGAGACGATGCGGTTGCCACGGAGACGCGCATGCGCATAGTGGGGAAGCTATGTGGGGAAGCGAGAACATGGCTCCTGGGAGCCTATGGGGACGCTGTTTTATAGACTGTCACAAATAATTACTGTGTGTACCGTTACTTCTTAGTAAGAGATACACTCCTTGGAAAGTTTAGCAACAATATTGGAGAACAATATTAGTGCGAAAGCAGCACCGTATTTGTAACATCGCTCACGGTTGACATGGTCACTGACAAAACGACTCCTTTCATTTGATCAGTATAAAAGGCGCATGGGTAGCTTTCGGTGTTGGCGACTGAATTAGCGTGGGACAATAAAGAAAACAAAATTGAATTAGTGCGTCATTGTGTGTGTGCTATGCGTGTGTCATCTGTGTTCTAACTCCTTGTCTATGCTAAAATGTATAATACGTGTGCAACAAAAAGTGTGCAAATGAGATATAAGCGTTGTGCATATGGGAATGTGATGAGTGTCAAAAGATCTAAACCAGCGATAACATATTTTTTTCCAATTTTGAATTTGACGTTGACTAGCGCCACCTAGGTGTGTGAGGGCGCAATTTAGTAATAAATGAGGTAAGGGCGCAACATTTAGTCCCAGTGGCCTAAATGCAAGGGTGCAAAAGTTGGTCCTGGAGGTTCAACTTTGAGGGACTAACGGTAGGGGAGCAAAGGTTGCTCCCGTTACAGTTGCTCCCCTAGGGGAGCAATGGTTGTGTCAGCGTATATGCTCCCTTGAGGGAGCAAGTCACGCTCCCTTTTTTCTTAGAGTGCAGACAGTGCCGATTAGTTGTTGTAAGACTGCTCCTGCGGCGACGTCGGAGGCGTCTACCATGATGTTAGTTGGAGTGTTGTGCTGGGGATGTGACAGAAGCGTCGCATTTGCTAGTTCCAACTTCGCTCGGCTGAAAGCTTGTTCTGCGATCGGTGTCCACTGCACAGGAGACGAGGGTGCCTTGGTCCCTTTCAGCAGACAAGTGAGGGGCAACAGAATCTCAGCGCTTTGGGGAACAAATCGTCGATAAAAGTTCACCAGTCCAAGGAACTCGCGAAGGTGGCGGATGGTTGTGGGTGTTGGAAGTCGCTGATCGCTACTTCTACTTGGAAGGGTCGTATCCCTTTTGAAAATAATTCTAAAGGGCTTGAAGGATTATGGGACCTCACAGGCCTTCAAAACCCTTAGGAAATACCCCACAGAAAAACCCTTCAAGGCTACCCCACAGAAAACCCCTTTAGCCCCACTTCCCTTCAACCCTTTAGAACCTTCAGCCCAAACTTCTTGGCCCATCAACCTTATAGACGCGTAAATGACTGTGAATCATAGACAAACATGCAGTTAAAAACGTTATTGGGAATTTATTTGAGACATCTCGTTTGACATGCATATTGTAACTTAAAAATGCGATAAAAACCCACATTTGGTCAATCCCGGACGGAAGCAGCTGTAGACGAAAGCGATAAGAACAAATAGGGTCAACTGAGTCCTTTATCACACAAAACAATATATTTTAAAATACTCACAATGCCGCTGGGGATATTCCTGATATACGGTAGTTCAGATAATAAAACCGAGCAGGTGCACCTCACCGACGCATACACACACTAAGTAAGCACGTTTGGCGAAAACCACGAGCTCGCAAGCAGCACCCGCCATCGTTGAGAAATCCTGAGCACAGTCAAGGTGACGTCCCTGATGCCGTCGTTGCGGAGTCTTCGGCGTCTTTTTCGCTAGCGGGATGCTTCTAAAGCTGGACGGACGAAGAGGCGCACGGAACAGGTCCGGACAGCGGCCGTCATCTACCGTCTTAGGACCCGCAGTGAGGCACTACATGCGGTGGGACGCTGACCCCGACTGCCTGACTTGCGGAGAGTAGGCCGATACCGGCTAGCGCGGGAGATCGCTGGAGAGGCCATCCTGCTGAGGGTCCTCGAGCATCGCCTAGCCTTCCAGTAGGACCCTGGTCACTGCGGCATCCAGTGCAGTGAGCAGGCTGACAGGCTGGCCGACCACGCGGACGACGAGCCCCGGTTCCGGACGTCCAGCGTTTTCCCGTTCGCCGACGCGCAAACTCCTTGTCGCCCGAGCGGCCGGGGATAACCTGGCAAGACCCCCCGGGGCACGAGTCGCCGAGTCGCTGCCGTCGTACACCGCACCCGAACGAACTGTGCCATAATCCCGATGCGGCTCTACTCGCCTCCGCCGTGACGCCGAGACGCCAACCCACGCTGCCCGAACTGCGGAAAACGGACAGATATGGCGCACCTCCTCCTCGCCTGCACGAAGCGCGGCGGCGCTAGGGCGTCCATGACAGCATCCCCTGCCGCGCTGGGCCTTCCCTGCCGAACGAAAGACGAGTCTTTGCTGCCACGAGGCGACAGACGCACCAAGGAAAGAGCTCTAAAGATCCTGCTCACCTTTCTCGAGAATACCAGCCTGATCGAATCGCTGTGAGCCCGTGGACGAGCGTTTGGCGCGGCCGGTGAAGTAAACTACCGGGAGCGCCTCCTAAGCTGGAGAACTTGCCAGGCGAACGAAAAAAGGGACAAATGGCTTCCGCGCGGCTTCCCCGTGTTTTCCTCCCCCAGCGCAACCGGTCCGGCCACTCCTCCTCGCCCAACGGGGATTTTTTTCCCGCTGGATTCCTGTATCCTCCTCTCCTACCGCTCGGCTTGATTCTTCGGCCGTTCCCCACCCTCCCACGCCTCTATTTTCAACTCTATCTCCCCCATACCTCCCTGGCTTTCTCTCCCCCCCCCCCAGAACCAGTGACAAATGTGCCCTGTGCACATAGACTACTTGGCCCCCATTTCCCTCGTCAATTCTCCAAATGAAGCACTGATCCCCAGTGGCCTCCTTGGAGACCGAACACCCGGGCAGTGGCAGACGGGTCCAGGAGCCCGATCGTGTTTGATAGAAGGGCAGTAATAAAAGTCTGACCGGACTCACATACAATCGGCACTCTCCGAACAGTTATTTTTTCGCATCGCCAACAATAAGTAGCTAATCAAACTCGAAAGAAGAACGAGAAGGACTGACAACCATGGAAGTTTGTGGTTGTCCGTCCTTCCTGTTTTCTTCCTCAAGCTTAATTATCCCTATCAACACGCTCGTTCCGTTCTTAAATAAGTAGCTATGTTCTAATTTTGCGAAATATGTTTTCTCCACCTAGGCCCACAGATATTTGAAGAAGCCTGGGGGTTTTCCCGACCCCATTAGAAAAGTTCTTGACAGGCTTTCAGACATTTCAAGTCATCTGCAAAGGGCACTTCAGACATTTCAGGAGAGCCGCTGACGGGGCCAACGAACCCACCAGGAAACATCGGTGCCCCCTTCAAACATCTCAGGAATCCCTGAAGTCCCCTTCACAGCCTTTAAGAAATTCCTGAAGTCCCTCAGAGCGATTTTCAATAGGGATGCCGTGTTGATCTACTTCGTGGCCTAGAAATTCTAGATGTGATGCCCCGAGTTGGCATTTTCCTTTGTTGATGTTAACACCATACTCGGCGAAGGCGCTGGAAAAGTAGTCGCAGATGTTGGGTGTGTTCAGTCTCGTTTCGACTGAAGATTAGGAGATCATCGACATAGGCAAAGCAGAAAGGAAATCCTCTGAGGACGGTGTCGATGAACCTTTGGAAGGTTTGGGCGGCATTCCTGAGTCCGAAGGGCATTCGAAGGTACTCAAACAGCCCAAACGGTGTCGTGATGGCCGTCTTAGCAACATCTGCAGGTTCTACCGGTATCTGGTGGTAAGCCTTAACGAGATCTATTTTCGAAAAAATGGTTGAGCCGTGAAGGGATAGCGAAAAGTCCTGGATGTGTGGTATCGGATACCTGTCTGGTAGTGTGGCGTTGTTTAGGGCACGGTAGTCGCCGCAAGGTCGCCAGTCTCCGGGCTCTTTTTTAGGTACCATATGCAGAGGCGAGGCCCATGGACTCGAAGAAGGACGAATGATGCCCAATTCCAGCATGTGTTCGAACTCTGCCTTGGCGATCTTCAGACGTTCTGGAGCAAGTCGTCGTGGTCGAGCATAGGTGGGAGCACCCGTCGTTACGATATGGTGGGTCACGTCATGTGGTACGGGTCGGGAAAAGTTGTTGGGACATGTTAGACACTTGAACTCGTTGAGAAGGTTGTCGTAGGGAGAAAGAGGAGGATCAGGGATGATCGACGGAAGAAGTGACGACTTCATTTCAATGCCTTGCACAGTCAAGCGAGTGGTGTCATCTATTAGCCGAAGATGAAGCATGTCTACCAGGAGATCGTAGTGACGAAGGAAGTCTGCGCCGAGTATCGGGTAAGAGACAGCCGCGACGAGAAATATCCATCGGAAGGTTCGGCGAAGCCCTATGTCGAGGGTGAGGGAAGATTCGCCATAAGTTGGAATAGGTGTCTTATTGGCTGCCTGTAGTGTACATGGCTGTCTCTTGCTCGGGGATATGCTAGGCGGCGCGGGGAGAATGCTCACTTCGGCACCCGTGTCTACCAGAAATCGTAGTTTAGAGTTTTTGTCTGTGACAAAAAACAGGCGGGAGGTAGAGTGAGCGCTCCGACTAGCCGCCTCTAGTGGCGCGCTGGGCCGTTTTCCGACGCCGTACATGGAGCTCGACATTTTTGTGCTTTGTTCCCAAACTTCCAGTGGTACCAGCAGATACCTGGTGGAGGGGATCCGGGTCGTGGTGGGGAACGTCCGAGCTGTGAAGAACGAGACCTTGAACGCTGGCGAGATCTAGATGAAGCAGCGGTCATGAGTGCGGCCACTTGCGTTGTCAACTGGTTGATCTGCATCCGCAGGTCCTCGATGACATCTGGGACCAGAGGTTTTCTTGTGCCGCTGTTCTCTTGCTGCGATCTGCTAACAGCCAGAGAGTCTGTAGCAACCGTTGATATAGCCGGTGAGGCTACCTCAACGACTCTGTCCGCGAGCTCTGCCAAAGCTTCGATGGTGATGTTCATTGTTGGTGCTAGCACCATCCTGACAGTCGCCGGTAGCCGCTGGAGAAAGAGCTCTCGAAGAAGCGAAGGGTCAAATGTTGTAGAAGAGTCACCAAGCAGTTGCTGGAGGCGTCGAAGCATCTGGGATGGCGTTTTATCGCCAAGTTCTTCCGTTGTCAGCAGTTGCTGTAGTCGTCGTTGTTCGGAAATGGACGTTCTTCTCACCAGTTCCGCTTTGAGGGTGTCGTACGGGTTCTGATTTGGTGGCTTGAGAATAACGTCCCGGACCTCTGTTGCGACTTCTGGTGACAAAACTGCAATGACTTGGTGGAACTTCGTCAGTTGTCCCGTGATCTTTGCTGTGGAAAACTGAGCCTCCACTTGAGCGAACCATAGGAGGGGGTCAGATGGCCAAAACTGTGGGAGTCGAAGACGAACCGCACCGATATCTCCGCTGGGTTGTCCAGTAGCCATGTCTCGTATGAGGGCGGCGGAAACGCTGAAGAGTGCGTGCCTTGCCGGGTCACCAGATATGTAGTGACCAAATGTAGGTCCTACACATTTATTTACACTATTTACACTTTACAATATCTAACGCTATGAGGGATACCTTCGGAACCCACCGAGATCGTCGGCCGTGCTGCACGCTCCGTCGAGTGTCGCGCGCTACCCGACCTTGCCTCTCTTCTTCTCTTCGTGGCGCTCGGCGCCTACTGCCCTTTCACACCGTGTGGATGGAGGACATAATATACACCCATGCACCCTTTTAACGCAGTTTCAAAGACCCTCTCAACAATTGGGGTGTAAGAAAGGGCGTGTAGGGGGCGTAAATTATCAGCACACCTACTTGCAAAATGCGTGTGTTTCCTAACTTACACCCTCCTTTCACCATTTTTACAAGATTATGAGAGATACAATATTTACTGTGTGTGTGCGTGGTTTACGAGTGTTTTTCGAGTGCGGCATACAGGAAGCGACTCACATGATTGCTTCCTTCGAGTAATACGAGAAACGAATTCAAACGCTTCCTGCCTTTGTCATTGTGGGACAACCAATCACGAGCACGAAAAAAATCGCAGGATGACGCCGCATCCAATGTGCGTGATTGGTTTAAACGTTGAGAGCAAGAGCCCCAAGATGACGACGAGCGCCATGGGGATACATTTTTGGCTATATGCTTGATTTGCTCCTCTCATCGTAGCGATGGCGGTGGTCGTAACTAATGGAACTTAATAGAAAACGGAGTATAGACGTTCATCGGCACAAAACGGTTTTTCATCGGAGATGACAAGACCGCACTTTGATCGGCACAAAAACATCACTACTTACTAATCTGCTCAACACATTGGATACACTCAATATCTGACTCAACTTAGATAACGCCATTGTCTGCCTTGTCTTTCCCCGAGACGCCTACGTTGTATTTTCAGGGTGAGCTTACATGACGAAAATACCGCGGCATTGAGTACGCCGCCGACTCAACAGTCACTATCGGGACGCTTTAATATTGCCGACATCAAAGATTTCATAAAGATAGCCCAGACGTTTAATAAGGCGAAAGCCTTTTATGTCTCATCGTGTGGTCGGCCTTCAAATCTTTGATCGCAAAGACGTCGGCGGCACGAAAGGTACCAAAACAAAAAGTAGCAACGAAAAGGCGCCAAAAATCTGTCGTCAGTGAGCGGGCTGTCTTCGGCGGTTCGCTATCACGTTTACATCGGCGCCAAGGCTTTCTCCTTCAAGTCGTCTAAAGGCCCGTTCACACTCTTGCGACCGAGTTCGATCGAGAGAGACCAAACCGGTTTTAAGCTCTTGCGATCTCTTAGGACCAGCTCGGCTGCAGCGGAGCTGGTCCTAAGAGATCGCAAGAGGCTTAAAAACCGGTTTGGTCTCTCTCGGTCGAACTCGGTTGCAAGAGTGTGAACGGACCTTCAGAATTAAAGGACGGCCCGCATGCAGAGAGAAGAAACCCGACCTTCACTTTCCCTCTCGTCATGTGAAAGGAGGAAATCACCTCTCGTATCTTCCTCGCCATTTTTCGATCTTATTTTGTTTCTTCTCTTTTTTTTCCCGTTGCCTGATTCCCTTTCTGCAGGTTTGGGAAAGGGGGGCAATGAAAGCTTGACGCATTTGAAACGATTATCCAGAAGCCAGCTGCCACACCCGCGACAAGAAGATGAACCACCCGAGGAGGTGTTTTGAGCGAGCTTGGCACTTGCTCTGCCCAACGAGTTCGATTGACTGTTTTTAGCATGGGTTAGAGAACGATTCTTGATGTTGTGAGAACGCAAATCACTTGTTCTGCTCAAATAATTAGTCACTGAATTATACATTTTTTTTTTTTATAAATCTCTGATTTGGCATTTTTCGTTGTTTAGGCGAATTCATGGCGAGAGCGGGAAGTACAAGCGACGTTTTTCGGTATCTCAGGGATCGCGCTCCATACACCAGTGGTTCCGAATCATTATGGTTCGGGGACCGGCAGAGATGACGGAAGATCCCATCCGTGGTTGGTCTAGCACTTTTCGGTGTAGAGCGTTTCGCTGTAGGACAGTTCGCTGCGGACTTGTTGGTGCAGAGACACTTCGTTGAACGGACTGTTTGCTGCTGAGACGTTTCGATATGCGACTTTTCAATGCGCGCATATTTTGGTGCACGGACATATTGGTGCTTGGACAATCATAATCGAGTGTTTTTTTTTAATGCGAATAGCATTCTTTGGATACTTCACGCACTTTTCGTCTATGTATCTATCTATCTATCTATCTATCTATCTATCTATCTATCTATCTGGCTATCTAACCTCTTACGCCGCGGGTCGATAAATAAATAAAAAAGACCGGCGCCGGCGGGATTCGAACCGTTGACCCTTTGATCAGCAGGCAGACGCACTAACCACAGAGCTATGAAGGCAGTCATTCAATGCACTCTAAACACCTGTTTATATCTTTACCATCAGCGCGCGTTCCGCATACACGAGGGCTCATTCCGCTCTCGTGAGGCTTAGCACGGCCCCTAGCATCACCCTCTCCCGCGCTCGGGAGAGGGTGATGTAGCGGCCGTGCTCAGCCTCACGAGAGCGGAATGGAGCCCTCGTGCATGGAACGCGCGCGCACCGGCAGCTGTGACAGCGCTGTAAAGCGCGTCCTATGGTAAAGATATAAACAACCGCTTAGAATACCGTTGGTTGAGACTAGCTGAGACGCCAGAAAGTCTGGTCGGTACCATTTTGAGTGTTTGTGCGTATGGCGCGTGCTTTGCTCGCCTTCCTAAGTGACACAAACGCACGTGCTGGGCTGCGGAGATCGTGCGCAGGGCTGTGAAAGTGTCAACAAATTTAGAATCGCCTCAAGAGTGGGCTGGCGTATCTAGAGTGTGCCGGCCACCTGACGAACGCGCATAACTCCGCACCGTTTGATGCTATTCGCATTAACGTAGATAATCATTCCCAAAGGATGGGTTCTGCTGATTTTTTTCTCAAATGAAATAAGCACTATTTTTCGCTCGAAATTATTTTTATTCACTTCATAAATGTACACTTGGTCTTTCATGAACGATCACTTACTGATATGCGACATAAGTTACTTTGCTAGGCGCAGCATTATCCAGCACGAGGCTCGGAGACATTAGACGCTATGGTTCGCTCGCCGGTATCTCTTTTCCAGTGTCCGCACTACACGCTTCACATGGAGTTTACGCATTGAGTCGATAGAGTCCTTTCTAAGGTTTTGGCCTTACTATTGGTACTGCGAGTAGGAAAGGCCCCAAACGAGCAAGATGCTTGAGAAGCTGTTTGTGTGCGATAGCTCAGAAGAATTTTGAATATCTTCAAATGTGCCTCCACCACGTAATTGTATACATCAACTCATGTTTACAAACAAACTGGAGCGCCCTACCCGGAGCGGCCACCGGCGCCGCGCATGCGCGATGGGGGTATGGGCAAGACGCTCGCCATCGCCTATAAACAAACCATTGAAATGCGATGTTTTCGGCGTCAGTGTGAGTTCCCCTGCCCTTTTTTGCGTTCGAATTGTTGATTCTACGTCTTCCTGGCGACGTCTGACTACTTGAGCGGCGCCAGCGAAATTACCGAGGCTCGTTACACCGCAAAACTTCGCGTGAATAATGTGACATGTGGCGATTCATTTCGCGTGGACGCCGCAGAATGGACGCTAAAGCCTGATTCGCATGATGAGATTTCGCTCGCAATCTTCAGTCGTGACGCCGCTCGGGCTGCAAATGCGTGAACCGTAGCTGAGATGGACAACGTCGATACTGAAAATCGCAAGCAGAATCGGACCATGTGAATTAGGCATAACAAGTCGGTGATGGTCACTGGTAAGAATGATCAACATATCCTTGTATCTACTGTTTACATCGAGCCTGCTTATCAACCTTCAAACATTAGTCTTTTGAGGCCTGCACTTACTTCTTATTGCAAGTACCGGGCCAACATTTGGTCTACGGGCCGGCGTCGTCTAAGAGAGCAGACGACAAGCAGAAACGTTCGAAAGAGCGGACGACAGTTCTGAACGATCAGGCGGCCATTTGAACTTGAAGACGCACTGATCAAAGTCCGCAGGTGGACTGCAAACTTGACGGTTTTCTGGCGCTCATGTTGGAACAAAAACAAATAAATCTGATGACCACAAGTATCCGTGAATTCAATACAAAGTGCTTTCCGTCCAAGCAATCGTTGTCCGACGGCGTCTGCTTTTCCCTTTTCACAGCACATATCCAGACTCTCGGACGAACCGAGCACGTGAGAACTGACCTTCAAACCTTCCTCGACTCTTTTGCTACGGCCCCAGTCAAGGCGTTTTGACGATAAGGCAGGTTTTTATCTGGTTCCTTTCAAAACAACGAAGGAATACACGTCTGGAACAGGGACTACGCCCACAGCCCCAGACCGGAAGGGCGCCCGACGTGCAACCACCGCACCGTGACGTTACAGAGTTGAGTTCGTGTATAGGTTTGATTGTTAATAATTTGTTAATAGTAAATTGTTAGTAAAGTCACACAACGAAAACCAATGTAATTATCACTTCTAGCTAATAAAGGAAAAAAGCAGGGACTCAAACCGTAACCGTAACCGAAACCGAAAACCGTTTAGGAACGAAATTTTTCAGTAACCGTAACCGGAACGAAACCGTTATTTCAAATTTATAAAAACCGTAACCGTAACCGCAACCGAAAATTATTCACTGGTAACCGGTTTTAACCGATATTAACCGAAATATAAAAATATTAGTTTTTCTCAAGTATGACATGAAGGAGAGATCTTGAAATGCTGTGGCCATTTGGCAGATACTCTCGGTGAGTGGTGCATCTGGTAATATTTTTCCGTTCAATCTAACTTCAGGATTAAGAATACTTAGTTGGACTCAGTGGTCGAGCTTATAATAATAAAAAAATAGTCTCTGTTTCTCAGTCTGCCACACTCCTACATCGCTACATGTGTTCGCTAGGTGTTGCCTCCGGGTATTAACTAATAAGTTAGAATTCTCAGATGTCCATCCAACTCGGTTCTATCAAAACCACGGATGTTCCTGACATGCAGTAGCCAGTTTGAATAAACGAGGTAAATTGACCATCATGCAGAGCTGGCGGAAAAGAAAAACCTGGTATTCATTTAGTCTGAAACGTGTCGCGAGCGAAGATATTGAGACAACACAGAAAGAAAAAAAAATGTCAGAGGTTCGACATTGGTGCTGTGTATGAAATATATATATATATATATATATATATATATATATATATATATATATAAAGCAAGGACTCAAACCGTAACCGTAACCTATATATATATATATATATATATATATATATACATATATATATAATCAAAACGTGGTAATACAAATTCGAAACAAACCGTAACCGTAACCTCTATATATATATATATATCAAAATCAGTGGTAATGCAAATTCGAAACAAATCGTGAAGCAAAACAGACTTATATCATCGTTAGCGGTCACTAACTGTAGGCTACAGGAAGCAACAAATATAAAGTGCCCTTGTAAAATCACTAGCACTACAACAAACTAGTTCGGAGCCAGCTTCGCCTTGTTTCGTTCTTTTCCGTAAGCCAACTTATATATATATATATATAAAAATGTATAAGTCAAAAATGCATACTGTCAGAGTTACTAATTCGAAGTTTATTACGACGTTTCGAGCTGGGACCGCTCGAAACGTCGATACTCCGACAGTACTGCATCTCTGACTTATTAACTTTTCCCGGTCCATTGTTTTTATATTTACTTTACTTCACACACACATATATATATATATATATATATATATATATGCATGATGGCGGATGATCGAGCGTGGGGTATAACTGAGAGGAAAAGCAAAACCCTTGATGGAAACAGCAACAACGGGTGGTTTATTCTTCGACGTTTCGGCCGGAGTCCGGCCTTCGTCAGGAAGAACTTTTACAGATGAACGCGGGTGGTATTTATACAATGCTACGGTCGAGTCCAAGTTTCAAAAGCGGCGGGATGACGGTTGGAGTTTCCAAAGGAGCGTAGGAAGAGTTCCAGATGGGCAAACGTTTATACAATGCTACGGTCGGGTCCGAATTTCGGCGGGGTGACGGTTAGAGCTTTCGCGAGAGGGAAGCGTAGTGCAGTTCGTATCCGGGTAAAGTAGCTTGACGGTCGGGGCCAAGTTTCAAGGACGGCGGGATGACGGTTGTAGCTTCTGGAGAGAGGGCGCAGGGTGGCTTTGTGTCCGGGCGGGCAGGGGTGACCTGGACGATAACGTACAATAGACGAAAGGTACACGCGCAAACTAAAATGCTGTCTCAAAAAAAAAAAAAAAAAAAAAGCCAAGGTCACTTGTGTTGTTTTATGGAGCATGCATGATTCAAAACTGGAAGGAAACAATGTTAAACCTAGAAATAAAAGAATATCAAAACCTGGTTTTGATATATCTTTTATTTCTAGGTTTAACATTGTTTCCTTCCAGGTTTGAATCATGCATGCTCCATAAAACAACACAAGTGACCTTGGCTTTTTTTTTTTTTTGAGACGGCATTTTAGTTTGCGCGTGTACCTTTCTGTCTATTGTACGTTATCGTCCAGGTCACCCCTGCCCGCCCGACACAAAGCCACCCTGTGCCTCTCTCAAGAAGCTACAACCGTCATCCCGCCGTCCTTGAAACTTGGCCCCGACCGTCAAGCTACTTTACCCGGATACGAACTGCACTACGCTTCCCTCTCACGAAAGCTCTAACCGTCACCCCGCCGAAATTCGGACCCGACCGTAGCATTGTATAAACGTTTGCCCATCTGGAACTCTTCCTACGCTCCTTTGGAAACTCCAAACCGTCATCCCGCCGCTTTCGAAACTTGGACTCGACCGTAGCATTGTATAAATACCACCCGCGTTCATCTGTAAAAGTTCTTCCTGACGAAGGCCGGACTCCGGCCGAAACGTCGAAGAATAAACCACCCGTTGTTGCTGTTTCCATCAAGGGTTTTGCTTTTCCTCTGAGCTATATATATATATATATATAACCGGGAACGTCGGAAGGAACGAGGAAACGTCCGAAGGGTTTCCGAGTTTTTTCTTTTCTTTTTCCTGCCGAGACTCTCTTCCGAATCAGAGTGGCAGCCACCGGAACTGCCACGCATCTCAGCATGACAAGAGAACAAGTCAAGGAGAACAAGGAGAAGGATGCCTCGTCGTCGAACGCGCCAACGCACTTGGCCGCCGATGACGGAGCCGCCCTCGTCCAACAGACAGGGGATGCCATTTCTGCCTCCTTCGCCTCAACCTTGGGAGCTGCCCCGCTTCCATCGTCGATTCCAAGGTCGGTCTCGCCCTACACGGCCAGCAGTCTCAACAGTCCCTGTCGCAGAACTCTGAACGCGAGCTATTCGAACGTCAGCACGGTGAGCTCAAACATGTACAGACGCGCCAAGAGATCGCTTCTAGCATCGCCGGGGCCCTTTCCATGCTTCCGCCGGAGGCATGGCTTCTACGGGAATCATTTCTACAAGAGCCACCAACGCGATCCGACTACCTCCGGTGGAGTCCCACCGCACATTCCAGAAGCGAGGGTCTGTCAGGCCTACGACATTCTGCGCGACCTCACCCAGAACACCAGAAGTTTGTCCACGAGAGATGTCCACGAGATCCGTCATCTCCACCCGAATCGGTTCTACTGGGATACCATGCTCACCGAACACCAGAACCCCACGACTGGAACTCTTCCACGTCGTCGCCAGAGGGAACTGGAGGACGGCTATCATATCCCAGACGTACAGGCTCGAGTCCGAGGTTTTCAGAGAGCTCCCCGACCAACTACCCAACCAGCCTCAACGAGGACGCCGCACGTCTCGTGCTCCCGCGAACACCAGCTACCGCCCAGGCACCAAGTTCAAGAGCCCCCGCCCCCCTAACTGTGAGTCCGGCAGCTACCCTGGGTCTTCAAAACCCACCAGTGCCGTAATCGATGGCACGGTCGTCTGCTCCTGGACGTTTTCCCGGTCGAGGACGTTCTCGCCCATGCATTTTGCGAAGCTGGCATCTCGGCTTTTTCTTGCCCGTGCTTGATGTTGGACCGAAGAAAACGACCCATTGTATCCGGACTCGACGGCCACCGCCGCCGAGCGAATGCTGGCGTGGCTCAGCAGGACCGACAGTGTCATCGCGCCCCACGCCGATGACGACTCCTTCGGCACGTACGATGGCGAGGAGGAAAACCACACCAACACAAAGGAACACACTACAGACAAACAAAGCGACGTCGAAGACTCCGATTCGGACCTGGGTAGCACTGCCTACAAGTCGAAAGCGACGGGACCTCCGCCGCCAGTCCACCCGACCCAGTAGGCACCTCAAGTCGACTGGGCAGTGTTTATTGAGGCATGTAGTTTTCACGGGCCGCCCGACTTCGGCGCACTTTCCATTTGCTGCATGAAGGCGTCTTGCTTTACGGCCCGCCCACCTCTCCCTGACCATGTCCCCACGATCGATGCCGCCATAACCAACATGTTGGCGGCATCATCGAACGCACGTGGTCTGTACTTCAAACCCGTCTTCCTCGTATCCAAGTCAGCCACCGAGTCCCGCTTTGTTATAGACTGCCCCGCACTTACTCCTTACTTCCAGGCACCTCAGTTCCGCCTTACTCCGCTACCCCAGGCCATCAAAGTAAACTCCCTCCCGCCTCAAGCGTATAAGGTGAAGCTCGACATTGCCGAGGCCTTTTACCATATCATGCTTCATCCCTCCTCCCGTAACCTGACCACATTTAGAGTAGGCTGCCGTTACTGCCGTTTTTGCCGTATGACCTTCGTGATACACCCGGCGCCGTTTTACAGGCAGTTCTTGGCAACAACCATTGCCAGGGAAATGCGCGCGCGTGGACTCTGGGCTTGGTCTCACATAGACAACTTTTTGTGCGCCCATCCCGACTCAGACAGGTTGGCGTCTACGGTGCGCCTCCTCGTGCAGAACTTGCTGCGGTCGGGATTCCGCTTAAACCTAAGCGACACGAGCAGAGCGCACGCGACGTATGGGTCTTCTTGGGTTCAGGCTCGACACAGCCGATGACACCATTTCGCACACGCCAGAACGGCTCCGAGCCATTCCTCGCGTCCTTCGCTCGCTGGAGGCGCTCCAGGGGGCGGCGGGCTACTTGGCATTTTACTTTTCTCTCTATAACTCTGGGTTTTCTTCTTCTTCGTCCCTTGTTTGACAAAGCTTTCAGACACAAATTTCTCTTTCACTCAACTGGCTTGCCTTTCTTCTGCGTGTTTGGCCGACTTTGCCGCACTGCCGACCGCTCCCATTTTTCCCCGCTACACATCTGCGCATGAGCAGATGCCTCCGGATTCGGTTACGGCGTAGATGTTGGGGACTGTGAGCAGGCAATAATCGCCTCTCTGCCGAGACCAATATACCTCCGGGAAGGACTCGCCGTGTTGTGGTGCGCGTGTATTGCCGAGAAAGGAGAACTTCTGCACACGGAGAACAGAACTTTGGTTCTCGCGCTGCGCCGCGGCCATGGACGAGCTTTGCCTTGGGCTATTCCCTGTGCCATTTTTCTTTATTTATTTATTTATTGACATTTATTGAAAAACCTCAGGAAACCGTTCGGACGTTTCGTCGATTCGTCCGCCGCCTCTCTGCACGAGAAGGAAAAGATGTCTCGCGCCGAGAGCGCGAGGACTCGATACCCCGCCGTCTTGCCATCGCGTGTCAAGCGCACAACGGCAGGTCGGCGGGGCACATGACGGACGGTACCCATTTTATTGAGATATCTTTATTAAGAAAAAGAAGAGCGTCGGCATGCTGGCAATAGCCCAAGGCAAAGCTCGTCCATGGCCGCGGTGCAGCGCTAGAGCCAAAGTTGTGTTGTCCGCTTGTAGAAGAGTCCCTTTCTCGCCAATGCACGCGCACCAGAACACGGCGAGTCCTTTCCAGAGGTATATTAGCCTCGGCAGAGGGGCTAGGATTGCCTGTGCATAGCCCCTATAAGTACTCCAAAACCGACTCCAGAGGCATCTGCCTATGCGCTGTTGGGTAGCGGGGAAGGTGGAGCGGGGGGCAGTGCGGCAAAGTCGACCAAACACGCAGAAGAAAGAGAAGTCAGTTGGGTGAAAGAGGAATTTGGTCTGAAACTCTGTCAAACATGGGACGCAGAAGGAACAAACCAGAGCCAGAAAGAGGAATTCAAAATGCCAGGTAGCCCGGGGCCTGTATAATATAATATAATATAATATAATATAATATAATTATATATATAATATAATATACATAATATAATATAATATACGGACACCCGACAGGACATTGGGAGGCCCAGGGTTCATATACTGGCTCCGCCATTTATTTTGGCTTTCGGCGGTTTCGTAAAACATTGATTCATTCGATGAAGTACTGTTCATTCATCTGCGTATATATATATATATATATATATATATATATCAGGGTGTCGAACCGGAACCGAACCGAACCAAAAACCGGAACCGAACCGGTATTTTTTCCGGAACTGAACCCGAACCCGAACCGTTATATTGTTATCGCGATGAACCCGAACCGGAACTGAACCGGAAAAAAATAACGGTTACTGGCTCATGTCAAAACGGTTCGGCCACGCGCTGTTGACAATGAATGTGCTATCAATGCCATTTGTTTTTTAAGTGCCGTCAACTGACACACACCTCGCTTACATATTTTTCTTCTCCACTCAGTCTTAGGAATATAAACGCTGCATCCACGAATCTTGACAAACGCTGCATCCATGAATCTTGACATAGAAACCAGTATTGCGCTGGTCGCGGCTTGCACGAAAAAAAAAAATTAAAAGGCTGTGCAAAAAAAAAAAAAATCGCGTCACGGGATTTTATTTTTTTACAATCTCGTAAATCCTAAATGCTGCTGTGTGCTCATTTCATAACACGTTTCTAGAACGCGCGAGTTCTTGAAGCTTGCTTCCATCGGAATGAGAAAAGAAAAGGCTGTGGAGTTTGATAATGTTTGAGGGAGAGAAAGAAATTTTATTTACAGTTGAAATGAGCATTCATGAATTATATCTGCTCTTCGCTGCCCCAACCACCGGTCAGAGTATATCGAGCTATGAAGTGTCAAGATTTACATGCCGTATTTTTTCGTACCGGAAACTCGATAAATGCGGGGAAAAAAACAGGGATACAAACCCTAGTCGCTCGCGGAGAAGCGAAGCTGCGCGCACTTTCGGATTTGACGAAGGATCTGCCGAGCTTCTGTTGCTTCCGTCGCCTGCCCAGCGTAGTCATGGGACTCAAGCGGGCGCGTGCGCTCAAACCAACGCTCAGCAGACGCTGGAGTTAGCGCCCGTGACAGACAGCCCTGTCATCAGACAGTCGTTGTTTGCCGCTTGCATTGGCTACAGGCTTTTATAAACGTTTTGCACTACTAGTTTCGACGATGTATCCCGTTTCGTATGTGCTGATTTCAGATGTTTTATTTGTAATTTATTTTGATGTTGCAATTTGTCATTTATAATTTCCGAACCGGTTCGCGAACCGGTTCAGCGCCCCGAACCGGTTCGCGAACCGGTTCGCGGATCGAATTAATCGAACCGGAACTGAACCGGAACAAAATAAATTTACCTGAACCTGAACCGTAACCGAACCCGTATTTTTTTCGGTTGGAAACCGGCTGTTCGGACGAAGGAAGAATAGGTGGACAAGGGAGAATGAGCTCAAAGGTCGAGCTCAGAACTCCGGCAGCTCCCGACAGGACTGGACGTGTATATAATATTGTAAATAAACATAGGCAGGGAACTTCGTCCCCTTCAATTGGTGACTGGACAAGGACCGCAAGCCACCTCGGTCATGGCAACCGATGAGGCAACATCACTGGACATCACCGCCGAAACCACGGCACGGACATTCGTCGAAGGCTGGATTGCTCGATTTGGTGTGCCTTCATCGGTTACCACCGACCGAGGGAGACAACTCGAGTCCGCTTTATTCCGAGAGCTCATGAGACTACTAGGGTGCTCGCGTATTCGGACCACGTCATATGATCCCATGGCTAACGGCATCGTAGAGCGCTTCCATCGCACGCTCAAGGCTTCTCTAATAGCACACGATGACCGTGCTCATTGGAGCGTCCACCTGCCATTGGTGCTTTTGGGACTCCGGACCGCTTTCAAAGGAGACATCGGTTATAGTGCTGCCGAGCTCGTATATGGCGCACCCCTTCGCCTTCCAGGGGAATTGATCATCCCGGCTTATCACGGCGCCAATAGCGATCCCGCCAGCTATGCCACGCAACTCACGACGGCTATGCGGGCCCTCCGAGCGACCCCTCCTCGTCCGCAACAGCGTAAATCGACGTACGTTTCGAATGAGCTCGCCCACTGCACTCACGTATTCGTCCGCCATGATGCGAGTCGCCAATCTCTACAACATCCGTACGACGGCCCATTCAGAGTAATTGAGCGTCGGGACAAATATTTTCTTCTTGATCTAAAGGGACGAAAAGACACCGTGTCAATCGATCGCCTCAAGCCAGCCTAACTTGACACTCCTGTTGCTTCTACACCTCCAACTACCTCAAGGATCAAAGATGCAGACCGGGAATTTCGAAGGACATCCACCAACATTTATCCCTACTACTACCGCTAGAATTGTTTGCGATAACAAGCCACAGAGGCATCCTGACCGGCCAAAACGCCATGTCACTTGGGCACCTCTACCACCACAACTCGGTGTTTTTCAACGACCTCCTTGTTGGAGGTGGAGAACCTGTAGCAATCGGCTGTTGGGACGAAGGAAGAAGAGGTGGACAAGAAAAAACGAACTCAGAGGCCGAGCTCGGAACACCGGCAGCTCCCGACCGGACTGGACGTGCATATAAACTGTAGATGAAAACAGGCAGGAAACTTCGTTTCCTACATATATACTATATATATATATATACAACACGGGCACTTCACGTCATCGTACGTGGTCTCCGAAGAGGAAATAAACGAACATTAGCAGATGAATGAACCGTAATTAATCCAATGAATCAAAGAACTAAAGTTTTCAGGAACCCGCAGAAAGCCGAATATAACAATTTATCCTGGCTCCGCCCTTTTTTCGGCTTTCTGCGGGTTCCTGAAAACTTTAGTTTTTTTATTCATTGGATTAATTACGGTTCATTCATCTGCTATATGTTCGTATATATATATATATATATATATATATATATATATATATATATATATATATATATATATATATATATATATATCAGTATAAATAAGGTACGTCCGCACTTTATTTCCATTTTTTGCGTCTACAAGTATATAAATGCGCCATTTTTCTAGCGTCACATAATCAGCCAGCGAGAGACGTGCGCTTCGATAACCATAGGCAATTGCTTGGAAATAGCAAACATGACGTAGGTGTAACATGGCACATCAACGAAGACGTGTGAAAGGAACGAACAACACATGACATATTTTTGGAGCTTTCTGTGTTGTTTCTGTGTTGTTCGTTCAGCTCCTTAGTCTTCCTTCTTTTGGGCTATTGAATTTATATTATGTATGACTTTCACCAACTAGCCCAGCTCTCAATTTTATTACTTTATTGCACTTAGCAGTATTTTACTAGTGGATGGCTATAGTTCCGCTCCTTCCGTCAGTGTGGGCGAAGACTCGTCTGCATGTATTAGGTTGAAATAAACTATAGCGACGAGAAGGGGCGAATGGCTCTTCCAGAATCCAGTGTGAACTTTCTTAGGGTTATCTACAAATGCTGCCCAACATCAAAATAGGGATATTTATTTCAATTTTTTTTATATAGAATGCGATGATACCAAAGTAGCGGAAGTAACATGTATGCTCGGGTACAAAACTATGGAATGTAAGTAGATGTAGCGAACGCACGTTGGAGCTAGAAATGTGTGCAACTTTTGACCAATTAGAAGTATTAAGACGTTTCAAACTCCTGGAATTTCACGTTGTTGGATATGTGGGACTACTTTAAAACGTTTATTATAAAACGGCTGTCTAGACTTCCAAATTAACAAATTATTGAAAAACCGAAATAAACCGGTTTTTAGGAACGTGTAACCGGTAACCGGAACCGTAAAAATTGAAACCGTAAAAAACCGAAACGAAACCGTTATCAACAGGAAGCGGTAACCGTAACCATAACCGAAACCTTTATTTTTCGGTTTGAGTCCCTGGAAAAAAGTAGGCGTGTGCGGGTACAAAATAATTGTAATCAAATCAAATATCGATTTGAATCAAATAAAACAAGCCGGATTGGTTTAGGGCTCAATCTAATTTATTTTAGATCAAATGTTTGCTAATTATTGAACGAAAAAAGCAGCGGCTGTGCATGACCTGTGGTCAACGTCTCCTTTCGTGCCGTAATATGGTGTTGCCGGCCGAAAAAACTACCTTATAATCATGTTTATACAGCGTGATCTTTTTTGACGAATGCATATTTTTCTAAAAAGATGTCAGAGTTACGCAGTTGAGGTTTGTGCCTTATCATGTAGTCTTGAAAACGCCAAAACATTAACTTTATAGAGATGTAACGCACGTAAAGTAGTCTACGGCGTCCTCAAAATCTAATTTGAACACGAACCGTGTTACGGTGTCACGGCGATGCGCATGATTTATCGCTTTGGCTTCATGTCGTTGGGCTGTGCCACGCGGAGATGGAGGCGACATCAAATCAGGTCTATATTTTCGCGCCAAAATTAGGAGGTTTTTCAGGACGCCGTATAATAGTGTAGGTATAATAGTGTACACTCTAGCCCATATTTTATCAAGTATTCTCTTCCTACGGTAGATCAATCACTCATTCAAAAACTGGCAATTTACATGTTTTGCAAAATAAAAGCACACCCTCAGTTTGTACATGAAAATTACATCAACAACGCATCAATATACTCATTTCGCCATACCCACTACACTCAGTCCAGAGTACGCACAAACTACGGTAAACAAAGGATACTTAATCAGATCGCACAGCTATTAAACAACCTCCCTGAAATACTGTCCATGATAAATAATTCCAACACAATATACACATTTAAATTAACACTGAAAACGTATCTTTCAGGTATAACATGACATATTAAAGTTTCCGGCCGCATTTATTTTGTTATTTTTTGGTTACATCACTGTATCTCAGTGTAATGTCACTATGAGTGTTTGATTGTTTTTTTCCTATGTTTCTGTACGTTCAGCTGCAGACTGTACAGGGGATGGAGCCTTGTCAGGCGATTTAACTCGCCTTTTGCCCCATCCTCCTAGACATTTGTCTGAATAAAGAATATTATTATTATTATTATTATTAAGTTACGTCTTTTTAAGAATGGACCATTAGGTGGCTTTCGATTATGCCCAACAACTTTCTAAATAAACTATGCTGTTTTCTTTATTAATTAAAAAGTTTATTAGCAACGTTTAGTTTATCGGTCGGGTTTTCGCTGCATTCTTTCTTGAACCTATTCTTCGTGTGGCCACATAATTCACATGCACAAACCGCAATTGCGTCAGTTTGCACTCTTTTTAATATCTAGCAGGCGAAAAAAAAAACCTAAAACAGAGGCAAGTTTTTTGTGAAATAAATAAAGCGTAGGGCACCCGTCTTGCTTGCTTCTTTTTACTAAGCATTAACTGTCTCAAGGAGCGAGCTGACGTCATCAGTTTGACGCGCAAAAACGGCTCCTGGTTTCCGCCTTCGGTTCTATTGGCTTGCGCGCGTCGACGGGACTCCCATTGGCCGCTGAGCCATGACCTCCGAGATACCGAAGCGTGCGCGCGCTAGTACGCAGCAGACGACAAAGGGAGCGGACGAGCAGACGGCAAACGCAGCTGACGAGCGGCTTGCATGCTTTTGCATTCACAACTCATAAGAAATGATTAGGTGTACCTCGATCTTTTTTTTCTTTCTTTGCCTATAAAAAAAAATGCTGGAGGCATTCGAGATTGAGTCTATGACGGGGCGGGCGTTTTATCACAGGATATTTTGTCATGTTCCACAAGCTTTATTACTGGTGAGAAGAAACTCACGCGAGCCGTATCACGTTAGAAACAGGTAATTAGGTTGTTGTTGGGTGTTGTTACACACGGGTAGAGGGGATGCCTGCACGTAGCTAATTCGGTTGTTTCTCAAGTAGCTCCAGACCTTTCCCAGTGACATTTTGGCTCTTAAAACATTTTAAAATTTGGGTCATTGGTTCTAAACATTTAAATTATTAGTCTTTTTTAAAAATACCGCAACTCTCGCAAGACATTTGCTAACAGCATAAACAACACAACAGAGCTCTGTATTTTTACTGCCTTTTTCTTTCTATACTTGTAGGCTGTTAGCCCGCATGACTATATTGAAAAATTGTCAAATCGCGTAAGTCTCCCTCTTTTTCGCGTTTGTTTTATAGATTAATTAGGAATTATTAGAACAATTTTTCGGCCCCAAAATGCTCTTTTTGATGCCATCTCTGTGATGAGGGACCTGTCCGTGCAATCATGAGCTGAGTACTTTAAATCGTTAACTTTGCTCAAAATTCGCTACCCAAGGCTCCCCACCATGTCAAAACACGGATATAACTATACGTCTATGCACTTTATACAAGCATTCAAAAAGCCGTATTACGACATGCAAAAACTCTAGGTTTACCAGCAGTTGTAGTTCTGTCAGACCTGGGCTTGGTGATGTTGGAGAACCTTACTATGTTTTATTTCAAGTTACACAGCAATAGCTACATGTACACTGACCAATCAATGTCCCCTATTCCCGCTTGTGTCCCTGTAGTGAATTCCGGCTGGGTTTGGGTGCAGATCTCGCACTTGTTCAAAGACAGATTTCGGCATGATATCCCGCTTGGTGATGACGTTGAGCCGGCCGCTGTTCCGTTTCTTTTCTATGTAGGCCGGGCAACGCCAGACGCCTAAATTAGCCAAGTAGCCCCAAGATGTGTGGTAGTACACCTTTCGGACTCTTGAGTTTTTTGAAGATGGTCGCTCGCCTTCGCCCACTCCGACAGAGCCCCGGACATTTATGTAAGGGCTGCAGAGGCAATCTGGGCATTCCATTTCTCAATCTGCGAACAAACAGGAACAGAAGAAAACGAGAACTTCGTAATGCCTGCTGTCTTTTGATAAATCGCATAATATGCTATTATTGCGAGTTGCCCTATTTTACACGAAAAAAAATTGTGATTTTTCGATTCAATCTCCGTCTTTCTCGCACTCTTTGCTGATACGTAAAATATCTGTCGGCTGTCGAGTTTCCAGTTACATTTGTTGACAGAAATGAACTGCAAGTTTGGTCCCGAAGAATTTTTTCAAAGGCTGAAGATACATGAAATATACCATAAACCAATTTATATTTGAGGAATTTTTCTTTTTTTTTTGCTCTTCTTATTTGCTTCAACGAGGCGGCCGTTACTCTAAAAAATACCTGTAGTACAAACATATATATTATTCGGAAGAAATGGCCGGGCTGTGTTGATTTTGATACAATGCAATGCAATTTCATATGCTTCGCCCTCTAACCGCAATATTTTCGACTTGTTTGACTCATAATAATTACTTTGAACAAGAAAACAAAATATCAATAATATCATTCTTCAGTGTGCCGTTTCAGAACGGCCAATTTTAAGGTCTCTGGGTAGAGTTCAAAGTTCAGAAAAAAATTACCCACCTTTTTTTCCTTGTGCTGTGATGTTCAAGTTCCGTTCACTCGAGATAAATAAGCGGTGTTGCGTATGTGGCTGCATGCGGAAGTATCTGAGTGTGTTTTAAAGCTGCAGAAAAAGTGTAAAAAAAACACAAAAAAACTGAGATCTGGCGGATTATGTCCGTGGGCCACTAAGCCCATTAGCACTCGTCCGAGAAGGACGGGAAAAGACGAGGAGGACAAAAGACGAGGAAAGAGGAGGAAAAGAAAAAAAGAAGGAATCTTCTGCCACGCTGAAAATACTTTAGCGCACACCGTTAAGAGTCGCTGTGGATTTATTGTGCCTTACATACGAACGAATAATAAAGCACAAGCTCTTTATCGAAGGTAGGGTTGGAAACACGCAGCACGCAGGACTACGCTAGCGCCGCCTGGCGTGCACGGTGCTTCCGCCATTTTGGGATCTAGAGTTTTACCAATCGCCTAGCACGCCCTACGCGAGAGCGGCATGTGACGACAGCTTCTATTTTTATAAAGTTCAAAATTTTTGGTTTCATCTTTGACCAGTTTTTTGTGGACCCTAACTTTCATACTGTGTTTTTTATTTGAACACTTTTGCGGCCGCAATCGATGCCGAAATATTTTATTAAGCCTTGTTTTTATCGGAAGTCAAAAAACTCCAGCTTCAGCTCTTGCTCGGATTGTGAAATGCAATTCTCAGAGTATAAAATCAGCATCGTGTTGAAGACATGTGTCCGATTCAGATATTTGCGTCAAGTGCTTCAGCTGTCATTTGGGACTTCGACACCAGGTACACGCACCTACGACGAGCGCAGGTTGCTCCCAAGGAAAATGGCAGTCGGTATCGCGAGAATAGTTTCTCCACCGTCAAAAACACTTTTCGCCATGGCTGCAACACATCCGTCACATTGTAGTTTTCTGAAAAGCTGTAAGCAGAAGCGCGACTTTGGATAGACAGAAGCTGTATTTTTTTTTTCAGGTATCACACTCGCAGGACAGAACAAAAAGAAAGAAAAAATAAACACGCTGTCCTGGGACAACGTCGTGCTCAAAACTACGCGATCTCAAAGCCAGTGAAAATCAAACCAAATTCTTCAGCCGAAATAACAGAAGCAGATATCATTCTCACCGAGAAACAGCGACATTGCGATATGTTTTTCAAAACACACGGATCGAGTAAACGCTCAGAAAAGCTATGCCTAACCTACTCGATGAGCTGTCGAAACCCAGTGAAAAGATTCGCTCAGAGAGAGTTAATCAAACACAAACACAAAGAGTACGCCCCAGGTATGACTCGAATATGATCACATAGTGAATTCGAAAAGCTTGTAACGTTCGAGGCCATAAACGCTCTGAAATCACCAGCGTACAAAACATGTAAAATGACACAAAGACAAACGTTTCTGACATCTTGAAGACACACCACGGCGCCTCCGCCACTATCTGGAATATAGCTTTTTATGTTTCTACTGGCTTACAAGTACATTTACGACTCGCCACTATAGAGTGTCACTACAACACAAAAACAGCTCTTCGCGCGAAAAATGAATTCTCATGGAGGATGTTGTGGGGCCCATACAAACTCCAACCTGCGGCGCCATTGTTTGTTGAACGATAACGGAATCGCATACAATCGTGACAAGCACGCAGTGGTCGCTGGCAGGAAGCAGACGCGATACAAAAGGCACCAAAACCTCTCTCTTTTTTTAATTCCTCAAGGTCCTGGGCCATGCCGGGAGCACACTCACTAACGTCTTCTTTGTATTTCGTATATAGTCCATTGCGCTTACGCAGGTTGCCAGACACCACAAAGGAGAAACCCCACCGCCCAGTGCGTTCGGGAAACACTGACATACACTCTAACACTATGAAAAAGTACTGTGAACTCATGATTCGAGGATGCCGCTGGAAGGTGCGTGCAGGAGGTTTATGTAGGGCAGCGTGACAAAAACTGCTAAAGAAAGAAACATTTCAATATACGTTGTGGGGTTTCCCTTGCTGCTACCCGTCTCGGGGAATGACACAGCACACCGGTTCAACAACACGTAAACATTTAATGACCGCTATCGCCTGCGGCGCAATCCCAACAGCCCCTCGCGCATACGCTGCGGCGGCCCTTTATCAGCGGCGGAGCGCCGCTCGCGTGGCCAGTTGCCCTTGGCCCCCTCGTGGTCAAGATGACCACACATGATTGTTGAAGGGGCAACCTGGGCCAACCGCTTGGAATCCCCAGGTTGCCCACACATCTCCCCCTTCCAAAAACGAAAACAGAGGACGTCCTAGATGGTCTTGGGGGCCTTCCCTCTGGGTCGCAAGGGTCTTCTCAGATGGGCGAGCACGGGTCCGACGTCAGTACTTCCGGACAGTACCGATGCGGCTGGGGGGGGGGGGGTCTGATGATGGGAGCTGCGTCGCCGCTGTCTGGCACGAGGAACTAGAAATTAAAAACAACATGAGGCCATGGCGCGGTAGGAACAAGCGGCCGCGCACACGAAAGATGCCTGCCCCACTGTGCATACGGGAGCGCGGCCCCTTTCTCTTCTCCCCTCAAAACACAGAAGAGGGAATGAACATAATGCACTTAGAGCTCGTGCTACTCCCGGTCGTCTTCACCGCCGTCTCAAGTTGTACCGCGGCAGAGACGGTGTGGAATCTTCCGAGAGGTGGTCCGGATAGTCGCCATCTGGAACCTGCGACACATCTACCTCCTCGGGTTCATAGAAAGCTTTTAGGTCGGTGACATGAATAGACCCGCACACTTCACCAGATTCGCAATGCACAAGCTCGTAAGACAGGTTGGAGAGCTTCTTACTAACACGGTAGGGGCCATCCCACCTCTTTGCTAAAGAGGCCGTGAAGCCTCTAGCAGCATCACTCAGCGGATGAGTTCGCCTCAGTACCAGATCTCCTACCTTGAACTGCAGATTTCGCCTCCCCTTGTTGTACTGGTCAGCCTGCTGCAGTCTCGAGACGTCGAGGCTCTCTCGAGCTTCACGCAGGTTCTCCGTGAAGCGCTTCCGGAGATCTTCTGCGAACTGCGTGGTAGTGCGCTGCATGCTTGCAGGATCTGTGCAAAGAAGGCCATTTCCCAGGGGAAACACGAGCTCTTTCCCAAAGTTAAGTTGAGCCGGAGTAAAACCCGTGGACCGGTTGATTGTTGTGCGGGTAGCGAATGCCATTTCCGACAATTTCGCGTCCCAGTCTTTGTGTCGCTCTGTATGTGCTACAAGCATCTGCTTCAGGTTACGGTTCACTCTTTCCGTGATATTCGCCTGTGGATGGTATGGCGAAGTCCGTTTGTGCCGTATGCCTAGCGCCTTACACGCATCCACGAACACCTTGCTAACAAAATAAGAAGCGTTATCTGTAATAAGCGTTGCGGCAAAGCCAAAGCGCGCGAACGTCTCGAGAAGACAGTCCCAGATTTTCCTAGAGTCTAGTTTGCGTAAAGGAAACATTTCGACCCACTTCGTGAAATGGTCGGTCACTACAAGCAAATACTGATTGCCGCGTGGACTACGGGGAAAGGGACCGACAACGTCACACGCGACAGACTCCCAGGGGTACTTGCTTTCTACCGAGTGCATTAAACCTGGTGGTTGGCCACCTCGGGGTTTCGTCTTCTGACAAACCGGGCAGCTACGAGTGTACCTCATTACATCCTGCCTCATACCTGGCCACGTTACAATTTGGGACAACTTTTCGTAAGTTTTGCTCCCACTGCTGTGGCCTGCCAGAGGCGGGATCGTGCATATACCTTATAAATGACTTACGCAGTTTACGTGGTATTACCGTCCGGAATGGCGGGCCGCTGGACCCATCGTCCGCCTGGGGGATGTATCGCAGCAGGATGCCGTCGCTGCTGAGCAGGTACGAGTCCAAGTCTCTGGGATTCCCAGCGTCAGCCGAGTTTTCTTCTGCCAGCTGGTGAATCACCTTCTGACAAAGTCCATCGGACAGCTGGGCCACTCGGAGCTCCTCTCTGCTCACCAAGGTTCCCCACCGCGAATCTGGTGTGATGGGCGCCGCATTGGCCAGTGCCACCAAGTCGGGATCCACCTGCATTTCCTGCCCGAGAAGTGGAGCACGGGATAACGCATCTGCAACGTGGTTAGCCGCTCCACGCTTGTACTCGATTGTGTATTTGTAGCGCTGGAGCGAAAGGGCCCATCGAGCGAGTCGTCCTGCAGGGTTTTGAAGCCCTTTGAGCCACGAGAGAGCCATGTGGTCAGTTTGAATGCTAAACGAAGCGCCGTCAAGGTACATGTCAAACTTCTTAAGCGCAAAAATAATTGCCAGACACTCTTTTTCGGTTGTTGAGTAGTTTCGCTCCGCTCCGGTTAACGTATGACTGGCGAAAGCGACGGGACGAAGAACGCTGTCATGTTCCTGCAGAAGAACTGCTCCTAGTCCGTAATCGCTTGCGTCGGTCTGCAAGATGAACGGACGATTCAAGTCGGGCAGATTTAAACACGCGTTTTCAGTCACAGCCCTTGAAAGGCACGCGAATGCGGTTTGCTGCTCTTGCCCCCAGCACCATCTCGTTTTTTTGCGGAGCAATCGGTTCAGAGGTTCAGTTATCTCAGCGCATTGCGGAATAAAATCTCTATAAAACGCAATCATCCCGAGATATCTCTGTAGGCTTTTGACGTCATAAGGGGTGGGTACTCCGTTATTGCGCGCAGCTTATCTTCATTCGGGCGCAGCGTTCCGTTATCTACAACAAATCCGAGAAGGTTGATTACAGGCGATGCCAACTGGACTTTATCTGGATGAATCGTAAGGCCGGCCTGACGCATTCGTTCGAGTATGATGTGAAGGTGCACGAGATGCTCCTCGAATGTTCGTGAAAACACCACTACGTCATCCATGTACGCCATCGCAAACTCGTACTTCCCGTCACCGAGCACAAAGGGAAGCCCCACGTTGGGCGCCAGTGTGGGGTTTCCCTTGGTGCTACCCGTCTCGGGGAATGACACAGCACACCGGTTCAACAACACGTAAACATTTAATGACCGCTATCGCCTGCGGCGCAATCCCAACAGCCCCTCGCGCATACGCTGCGGCGGCCCTTTATCAGCGGCGGAGCGCCGCTCGCGTGGCCAGTTGCCCTTGGCCCCCTCGTGGTCAAGATGACCACACATGATTGTTGAAGGGCAACCTGGGCCAACCGCTTGGAATCCCCAGGTTGCCCACACAGTGATCTTATCAAAATAACTTGTGTGAGACTCGAACATGAAAGAGAGTGAAAATCCGTTTAATCAAATAGATTTTTTTTCTAATTTCACAATGTCTACATTGGGTCCGCAAGTACCATGCGTGTGCTTCGAAAACCAACTATGCGTTTGTTGCAACAACGCTTAAAAAACGGTAGTTTTCACAGTGAACCAATGTGCATTTGTAAGAACATATATTGGCACATGAAGGTACCCTTCTTAGGGAAATAAAATAGTCATAGGATTCATGGCTGCACCTAAGGTTTATAATATTAATGAAACCTATTTTTTGACGGGTTTTCAAAACTTGAACTTTGCGTTAGAATGAAGGTTAAAATGCAGTACGCGTAAACGTTCGGAAATGCAAATCGCCAGACACTGTTGGTGGGATTCAAATGACAAAGTTACACGTCACTTTTCAGCAGCTCTGGGAGTGCAAAAGGTCTGAAGGGTTTGAAAGCACGTCCAGGCAAAATATTACACGATCATTATTGTTCAACTAACTACACCGCAGACTCCATAGACGTCGCCTCTATTGACATTGAAAATAGAGCGTGTCATTTTGTGCTCCTCAAGTATTCATACAAATTCCAAAATATATTTCATGAATATTTCCAGCATGAAATCGGACACCTGCTACTTTGCTATGCTTTTCGCACATGAATGATCCCTGCATAAAGTGCAGTACATTAAGTAACAAATATTTGACTTTGTCCACCAGATTAAACAGCCTTCCTTTGAGATGCACGATAAAGCAAATGAATCTTCAGATACAACAAAGACATAATCTTTCTACAACACCTCCACATTGAACGATACATATCAAGCTCACTAAAGAGCACAAACACCGACAAGATCAGTCCGAAGCTCCAGATCAGAAATAAAGGTGTAAGGTCGCTAAGGCCGAGCACTACCTCAGGAACGGGCATGGCACTGTTCTCTCGAAGGTATGCGGTCTTAAATTTGCTCAATGAGTCAGCCCTCGTGTAGAGTCCGGTCTCAACTCCACGACTCAGGGTATCCTTGACGTCGTGCAGGTACACAGAGGATCGCGTTAGTTCGGGTCCTGTGAGGTGTGTCAGCACGAGATCAAGAGCTTCGACGTAACCACTTCCAAGTATCTCTCGTCTAGAGCTTCAAAGACTTCCGGTCGTACTGTAGAAATTAAGAAGGTGCCTTTTTTGTCGTTTTTAATCTTTATAGACTTCAAATGGTCACCACTGTCACTAGTTACGGAGTACTTTAAACTCTTCCTGACGAAATTGACGAAATCGTTGTAGTCCGGTAGGCCCTCGTAGTCGTGTGCGAAAGGCGCGTTGTGAATAAAAACACAAAGACGGAACTTTTTTCTCATAATATCGAATATTGAGACGAACTGTAGAGGCTCGCTTTGGAACGGTAAAGAAGTCAGAAGTGACGTTACCCGACCTTTGAAAATTGTGGACATTATGAAAAGCGTCAACATGATGAGACCAACAACGAGTCGCGACGACTGAGTCCCAAGAAGCACGCTGTGAGAAACGAACACCTTGTTGTAGAAGCGATGCCAAAATGGGGATAAAAGCGTGAACATGCCCAGCGTGTTCATGTATAGAACCTTGTTCATCAAGACAATGGTTAGGACAAAAAACACAAAGGATATCAGCAACCCAATTCATACTTGCAATGAAAACGGGAGAACGAGAACAGCTTCTTTCAAAACGTGTTCCGGTTTTGGAACAAAAAATGAAAAACCAACCGGGGTGATGTACTGTACAACATTGGTGTCCTCATAAGCACTTGTGAGTTCCTTGGAAAGTGCTATTAGGGAACTTGATATTCTCTCACGGAATGTAAAATCAAAATTGATGAGATGGACATGTGATAATCAATGTTTCAATAGTTCAGCTGTAACGTCGACAGCTGGGTGCTCCACATAATATTCTCTATCGCAAAATACAAATATTTTACTTCCATTAAGAGGCAGCTGCTTTGGGAGAGATGCGCGTCCATATTTGCCACATTTTGTGCAATTTCTTCCAGAATGAGTACGGCACAACCTTTCTTTGCTGCAAAAAGTTTGATTTTTTATATCGTTGAGCATAGTTTTCACGGGCTGAACCCGGAACTCATTTTGAATGTGTGCGCTGCCATTAGACAGCGTAATTTTAAAATGTCCACTGGCTTTATAAAATTCTGGCAGACGCAAAACTTTCCGGGTATGAGCCACGCAAACTGGGTTTCAACATCACTCCTTCAGCAAATATAAGCACTGTGATGTAATAATTGTTCATTATGATAGAGAATTGATCTTTCCGAAAAAAATCGTAACACACAAAATATAAGATCTTTGCATAACTTTGTCGAAAGGCGCCGCAAAGCTCAAGTAACCCTGAACTCTTGCGTCAGTCCAGAGTGTCACTGTACATAACAAAGGTTTAAAAAACGTCGTGAACATCGTCGCGTTCTGTACGAGGCACTGCGGCTGCACAAATATGTCCAGGGGCTTCTTTTCTGGGTTGAATGATGAGAGGAACTGGTCGAATATTTCAGAAAAAATGAAGGCTTTGAAGGTCAACTCCTCATGCGCCTTGCTTGCGCTTACTCCTATTGGCAGTGAAGTTCCCGTGATTACGGTCACCAGAAAAACCGCCTCTGGCTTTAAAACACTCCGGGTGGATTGGATAAAACATTCCAGAGCTCACATGACTCCCAGAGAAGAACTATTGCGTCTTTCGACTGCCACCTATATTTACGACATATGATGATACTTAAAATAAGAGTTCAATGTTCGTGTCTAATAACACCTTTTCACTGTGATGCGAGTCGGCGCAAAATTTCGCGGATCACACTTCCCATGACGTATGTTCGTTGGAACTAAATATTTGCCTTACACATGAGAGCACTCCATGAACTCTCGTACCAGGAACTTGAAATATTGAGTAGATTAGTTCACTTTTTTTGCCTACCACAGTCCCACTGGCTGCTCTCGCTGTCGACGCTGGGTGTTTGATTTTTGGCTTTCATCACTGTCGACTTAGGTGGCAATTACAACATGAATAGGGCCTATAGAACTGAGCGAGCGTTACCATGTTTATTTCTAGATGCTTGCTCTAATGAGAATACATTCAGGTGCAGAGATATGATAGTATCGTACCTGGCGCCGTTATCCCGACCCGAAAAGCGGCGAGAGATGAGGAGCTGGAACTTATAAGCGACATAAAAATGAAATCGTTAAAAAAATCTTTTTTTTTTCGTTTAGATTTTTTCTTTATGCATTACTCCTGTTTTGTCAATATTCAACGGCTTCCATACCCTTTGATATTTTTTTTTGTCGAACAAGTAATGATTGGTATTTATGTCTTTTTTTTTGTCGGCGGCAGCGCTGTGTTTGTTGCCATATTTTATGCAGCAGTGACACATGGCGTGCTTTGGTGTCTTAGCCCGTGTTGGGTAGGGAAGTTTTATGTTTAGGGTCGCAGCTTGTGCCGCTTACGTCATTATTTTCCAAACAATGAGTCGCAACCAAAAGGGAGGTCGCGGTACGTTCAATGGGACGCTCCAACTCGGCTCGGGAACATGAAAACTGAGTAACGGTTGATAGTTGAGCGTGTTGGTACATACTTGTATATTGGACAGCTTGAACCAGGGGAAGATATATAGAAATTGAGACAGGAGAGAAAAGGCAGCTGACTACCAACGATTATTTAGTGGGAACTTCTTTTTCCTTGCGTGTTTCAGACACCAACAAAAATTACTACATATTAAAACCTATTATACTATTATAATAATGCATGTGTGTGTTAACAAAATTTTCACATTATCCAACCCTAAACTAATCTTTTAAATTTACCGCCACAAGCTCATGCTGCCATTTCCTGGACCGTGACGCACCGTAGATATTGTTCCCTCCTTTTTTGTGAATAGTGATGGATGGAAGACGCACCCACTGCGTGTTCTTCGATAGCAAGCGCCTCGAGCATCTCGCGCGGCCGAGGAATTTGCCGTTGTACAGATGGCGTCCTGAACATCGCGGCTTGCAGGCAAGTCCTGCAATGAGTTGCAGATGCCTGCTGACGTTCCTGCAGGATGTTGTGGCCCGGTGGCTCTGTCGTTAATGCAGCGTCTGGTTCGGCTGATGTAGCCACTCCTGCATAAAGGGGAATGTTGAAACCACCGTCAGTATGGCGTTATGAAGCCAGTTCTGTGGGTAGTCACGCAGGCTTTTTCGCTTCACCAGCACTGTCTTTTGTACACGTAGCGCTTTATTAGGCGCGGAGCATACTACTTGACTCTATTCCTCGCGGCGATCTTTTCAATTTAGTGTTATCCGTGAACGTACGGCAGCACAGCGATTCCTTCTGGTCGGGTTCCCCTGTTTTCTTTTTGCTCGACTTCACTTCTGGGTGCCGGTGATGAGTCCACAAACGGGTGTACGCAGATACTTTGGTGGTATCCTGAATTTACAATCGCGACATCTGTTTTTCAAAGCCTGCCTCATTCCAGCGTTTTGCAGCGATTTGTTTAAGGTAGACACTAACGCTGGCAGTGATAGCCTTCGTTAATAAGTTCTGGCAACAGAGAACGCCTTTGTTGACTGGTTCATCTGAAAACGTGTTCGTCAATTAGCTATGTTCAGAATTGACAGTTAACCGACAGCAGAGTCTTCAAGAACATCATCTGAAGGGGAACTTTTGAACAGCCGTAGCATAGTACCAAAGAGTTTTTCAATTTTTGGTCATCGCTTCTGTGAGCACAGCGAAAGAAAGATGAATGTAACTTTGAGAATTTCACCAGAGCGAATATATTGCTCGCAGATGTTCTCAGGAATAAGTCACAACAATTGTGATAGGCGTTAAGCTCGAGACCCCATATACTCCAATTTTTTTTGTACATATTAGTTGGATCTTGAAAGTTCAGCTATAAGGGAAGTCAGTCATACTTGCATTGTTCCAGTGCTGCGTCACATCTGTTCAGCAGTATTCTGAAATCGCTGTAGAGCCTCAAGTTTTCGATGCCAAAACGGAGAACGGCGGTGAGTTTACTGGGGTGTACTGAGAATACATCGCTTGGAGGCCATGAAAAATCCAGCGGATTATTTATCTTCTTCCAGATATTCAATTAAATGTTCTGAATTTAATTTGCATGGACTGTCGATTCTATCATAAGGCAATCACTGCCAGGAACGGCAAAAAGAAACGAGGGGTTCCGACGGAAGATCACAAAGGATTGTATACGTTCAATGGGATAATACACACCAAGAAAAAGACTCGCGAGGAATGAGATCCAAGTAGTATGCTCCGTGCCCATAGCGTAACGGCGTAGGTTTGTTAATAAAATAGAACAAAGGCGGAAAAACGTGCGACATTGCCCACAGAACACAATATGCAACCATGTACGGTTGTATACATGTACACTTTCATGCGGGAATTGCTACATCACCAGACGGGGTTGCCGCATACCAGAGCCATGAGCACGCACACCTTTGCGGGGAATGTCGTGGCATCTAAGTCGCCGGTGGGCTCATGCTCGTGCTGCATAAGCGACAATACCACCATAGCCACTAATAGTCACCATGCGCAAGATGTTCGAGGCGCTTCTGTTATCGAAGAACATGCGATAAAATAAATACCCCATCCATCACCATTCACAAAAAGAGAGATAATACTTCATTAAAAACAATGAACCAGGAAATGGCAGCATGAGCTTGCATAGCAACTTAAAAGATTAGTTTAGGTTGGGTAATTTGTACCTGTTAACAATAATACGCATTATTGTTATTAGTATAATAGGTTTTAATATAGCAATTTTGTTGGTGTCTGAAATACGCAAGTGAAAATAAGTTCCCACCAACACCAGCAAGCCGCCGTCTTTTTCTCCTGCCCCAATTTCTTCATATTCTGCTTCAAGCTGTCCACATACAAGTATGTACCAACACGCTCAACTATCAACCGTTACCTGCTTCTTCAGTTATTTGAGCCCCTCCTTCCATGTATTCAATCAATGGTCCAGCAGACTCTAAGCCATCTTATTGCCACCACCATGTTGGCAGCAGGTCAATAAAGGTCGGTGTGACAATAAAAAATATTTCATCCCATATGTATGCGTTTTCGCCTGTAGAAGTCTGCTGCAGTGACATACAGTGCGAGTAAGCAAGCATCCCTGGTCGGCATCAAAGTGACAAATAACGTTTTCAGTTGGCATTTTACGTGCCATGTCCTCATCATAATGTTTTAGTTAAATACCTGATTAATGTAAGTATTTAAATAGAGACCATGGCGTTTTATCTTCCATATCAATATTGCTGGCAGCAAGGATATGGGAATATAAAAAGATATACCTTTCAGCTATCGTAGAGATATCATATCTCAAATAAGGCGAGAAACATACTTGTAATAAGGGTTTAAGTTTGTTTTATCACCATTGTTGCGTCGCTGATTAGTAGATGGTCAGAAAGACAGATCTAAGGCACAGACAGAGCGCTTCTACAGATAACTGTGAAGGGATTGACTGCCCTCGCAAGCCAAAGAAGTCGGTAAAAGTAATAGAAGCTGAAATACAATACGAGCCCATCAGTAAAGAACTTGCGCCCGCCTTCTGATAAGGCGGTTTAAAATTAGATTCAGACGTATACGAAGAAAAAGCTGTTGCTGTCGTATTAAGAACTCATTCAGGTAAGAAAAGAAGCCAGAAGTTCCAAACCAGTAAAACATAGTTATTACTTGAAAATGAAAGCCAACAGTCTCCGCAATGTCAAAAATAGAAGAAAAACGAAGAAGGATTCAAAGTGTTTTTCCAGCAAGTCATTATGTTGAAGGCATACCGTTTCGGGGAAATTGTGTCGGAACGAGGAACCTGGCAAGTTCATCAACGTTCCTAACAAAACAGTTGTCCTTGGAGGAATCCGACGATCCAGAAGCAGAATTGGTGAATTGAATATTTAATTGAATATCTTAGAAGAATGAGAAATGTGTCACATCTGATTTTTCTATCGATATCCAAGAGATGTATTACTCAATCCCATTGTAAACTCTATGTAATTCTCCGAACTACCGCCTGGAGGAGCAGGGCCTACAGTTGTTTTGAACACTGCTGGATTTAGCGGTGACAATCTGAACTAGTTAGGTATATTTGACTTCCACTGTAGTAGACCTCGCATCAACAATAAAGAAAAGAGTATATGTATAGGGTCTGGTATGCTTGGACCAGTGACTTATCTCTGGGGCATGCGAAAGATCATCGCGGCACCATAGATACAAGGGTCACAGCCATCTTTCGATATGTGACAATTTCATACTTTATGCCACAGAATAGATGACCAGAGTGAAGAATGCAAGGATACTACCTCTGTGCAGCCAAGAAAGTTGCCCTGGAATTGGTGTTCGTTACATGAATCACTCGTATGTACACACCCTAGACCCGCCACTTTCTAACAAGGTGCTTGTTGGGAGGTATGAACCCTGTCAAAGGTTTCTGCCATACCTCTTACCACCAAGAACCATAATAGAGTACATGTAACGAACAAGTAT
>JAZHYW010055533.1:0-80962 GCA_037355805.1 Ixodes ricinus | reverse complement strand
TGAGGGTTACCCCTCACGGGGCCTACCCTCACGAGGGTAACCCTCATGAGGGTCATCCTCACGAGGGTATACCCCCGTGAGGGTTACTCTCGTGAGGATGACCCTCCTGACGGTTTCCTCGTAAGGGGCGCCCTCGTGCGGATAACGCTCGTAAGTGTTTCTCTCGTAAGGGTAACCCTCGTGACGTAACGTGTGACGTCACACGTCCCAAAATGCAACGCTCGGTTACGCCGGTGCCAAAGTTGCGCTCTAAAAGAGCAATTAAAAAGTGCGTAGGGTTTATTCAAGCTATAATAGCATTCAGACGACGGAAACGCAGTTTGTTACTAATGCATAGTTCGTTACTAATCCAGTACGTGTTCTTCGTTCCCTAACTCCATGCTTCGTTCTTGTTGTCTGTTTTGATTGTTTGATTTGGCATATATTAGCATCCTTTTGGTGTTTTGTCAAGCTGACTCACTCTGCGTGCTTCATAGCATTGACTATATGCGTAAATACGTGCCCTATAATAGCAGTCTGTATTAACGTCAACACGTATTATACATGTGCATTGAGCTATTTTAGCGCAGTTTTCGACGCCACGAATTTCAAAGAAAAACGCTTTAACTGACATATATTTTTGTACATCCGATTGTAAAGCGTCCCAAATTTCTTATTTTGTCACAACACTAAGCAGAATTTGCTCTTATAATCGAGGTCAAAGAGAAAAAAACATTGTGTTTTCCCATAGGAATGCATTACCGGAAGTCAAATTTAGACTGCTTCCTGTCTGCTTCAAAATGCAACTGCACACTAACGCCACCAAGAACCTCTAGCGTTTATTGTAATAACTCTATGGGTTTTTTTATTAGAAGTTCGAGCAAAGTCGATCCCTGGGCGACCTCGAAACCTGCGGAAGGTTCGCGACGTCATACAAACGATATCTCTTGGAGTCCGTTATAGGAAGTATTCACTGGCGGCCATAGCTGTGTGCGCGACTCCTCAACGCGTGCTGATGGCGAGCTTCCACAGTTCTTTTGTAACGTGCATTCCGCACCCTCGAGATTGCCGGTCTTAGCAGCCTATTAATGTGAGCTCGTTCTGAGCATGCGCTCTAAGCAGCACCCAGCAAATATGCGCCCAGTGAATTCTCCTAGGATTCTAAGGAGCGAGAAAATGCGACGGCCTTTTCCCGACGCCTGATTGGGTCGCTTTCCGACGTATTTTGGAACCGCGCGACAAAATGGGGCAGAAAAAAAAAAAGGCGAAAGCAGACGACACAGCAGCAGATGGTAACGACCAGCGGTTGCTGATCCGAAACTAAAGATGAGCTCGCAATGAGGCGGAAGCGAAATCCGATTGTGGGGAACCTGGCACGGCGCGACGAGAAACGAACTCTTTCGCTGTTACGCCTATTTCACGCTGAGCTTCTTTTTTTTCTTTCTTTTTTTTTTAGGGAAAAAAATGAGGGAGTGGGTTCGTTCGTTGCAGTGATCTTCGACTTACCCTTTTTGTGTGTTTTGGATGTGATTGATTGCACTTTCTGTCTGTGCGTGCGTGCCAGTTCAGTTCTCTTCTGAGCTCGCAAACTCCTTCAGTTTTTTTAGCCGTATAGAACTGATTGGCTAGGGCGACCTACTTCCAAAGGCAAAAAGAACTTAGGAGAAACAAACGGTAATCACAAAGAAGGCACGTGCGGCGGCCCTATTTATTTTAGGGCAAATCCTTTCCAATTCTTTTTAATAATATATAAATAACTACTGAAAGTATTCTTTTATTATTTTATATATCCCTTTACGTGCATTTAAATTTCTTTGTTTATCTCGAATTTTAGTGTATATATTACATTTTTTTAATATACTTTCGGTGTTTTACTTGTCCACATACTTCGTGCTTTCATTTCTTCCGACTGATATCATTAAATAAATTTTTATTTTTCCATCCTTCAACTGTTGAGTCTGTGTGCCCTCCTTTGTACCCATGTATACCTCGGAATCATCTGTGTACCTTTTTCCGTTACAAAGGCGTCGTTACAGCTACGCGAATACCGTATTCACTGTATGTTTCTTGAGGTCAGCGGACGTTCGAGGGACGAACAACCGTCGCAATCTGGTGAGTAACTAACTAAAATTCGATAAATCACCCCAATTGCAGAGTATCGTGAACCACACGATGCACCGAGCCACGACCGATGTTAAATTCTTCGGCCATTTCATCGATAGGGACGGTCCTCTTTTGTGTGTACAAGACGTTCGACTTCTCATATTGAGCGCATCGTCGTCAAAGTGTGAGCCCGGCCGGAGCGAAGGGTGCGTCAAACTTAACTCTACGCTTCGAAATTATTATTTATTTATTTAGTTAATTTTTTGCTATTTGGAGATCTGTTGAAGTGAAATACAAGCGCCTCCATACTGCTTACGACGTCCTGCGATGAAGATCCGCAGACCCTCTGAGCCCGAAAGCCAGATAATTGAGCGCTGCTCCTTCCTGGTGCACGCTAGAGCCACTTAAATGAGCTACGCTTATAGAATATCGGCACTCCGTTCCCCGATATGCTAAAGTGGGCGCCGCCATCTTGGTGCTCAGTGCAGAGCAAACGCAGCGGCCGATCGTCACAATTCAAAAATGGCGACTTCCTCAAGCTTTAGGTATACAGTGTTAGGAAGCTCGGGTAATATTATTGTCTTACTCTGTCGCGAACTGTTTTAACATTTCTGGGGGACGGAGAAGCGTTTCCCGCGATTTTAGGATAAAGCTTCAGATAACTGGCAACCATGATTTTTAAGCATGTCGGTGCTAAGCAGGCTAGGTAGGCGCAAGCTGCCGCCCTTACTGACACACTGGAAGCGGATCCGCGTTTGCAAAGCGGTTGCGAACGCGGTTGTATAAAGATCCAGTACAATTTCACGCGCATTTGATGTCATCAAATGCACGTGAAATTGTACTGGATCTCGGTTGCGAACGCGGTTGCATAAAGATCCAGTACAAGTGTCGCGCGCATTTGATATCATCAAATGCGCGTGAAGTAGACGCTGGATCTCGGTTGCGAACGCGGTTGTATATCAAGATCCAGTACAATTTCACGCGCATTCGATGTGCATCAAATGCACGTGAAAGTGTACTGGATCTCGGTTGCAAACGCGGTTGTATAAAGATCCAGTACAATTTCACGCGCATTCGATGTCATCAAATGCGCGTGAGATGCTGATCTCGGTTGTGAACGCGGTTGTATAAGATCGAGTACACTTGCACGCGCATCTGATCTCATCAAATGCGCGTTTCATGTCATCAAATGCGCGTGCGATTGTACTAGATATTTATACAACCGCGTTCTCAAGCGAGATCCAGTGCAATTTCACGCGCGCTTAATGACATCACATGCGCGTGCGAATTGTACTGAATCTTTGCTACTAACCGCGTTCGCAACCACTTTGCGAACGCGGATCCGCTTCCAGTGTGAATGAGCAGGGAGGGGCTTTAACTTTAGTGGAAAGCTAAACAACATTTGAACCACATGCGCAGCGCATGCTGACGCAGTGTTCCGTGGCATTCCGACTTCTTATAACTAAAATGGGGTTACTTTCTTTACATGGCCTCGAATATAAATTTAGTGAAATAGAGAAGGTTTATTTCATGTACAATTGTATATAGAGATAATTATATACGGAAATTATTAATTTGTGAGTATTTGTGTAAAGAAGTCAACACAATACAGAAATGCGGAATTCGCTTGTATTTGTGCATTGAGTTAATCGAATACAAAAAATAATTATGCTTTTACTGAATTTTTAATTTTTATTTCTTTAGGCGTAACCAGCAGGTAGACAAGTACGGTTTCAGCGCAGTTTCAGTCACCGTTTCAGCAAATGTATGTGACCCCGTCACTTTTTTTTATGTTTTCTTGTTTTTTTCGCGAAACACATTTCATCTTTTCTTGGCGCATTCGTTCTCCGGGTCTTACTCTGTGTCAAGGCTCCCCAAACAAGTGCTCCAACCAGCCACGTTTACTGTAGCGTTTTGTCGGGACTCTAATGAAACGAACTTGCCCGCAATCAAAACATCAGGCTCGTTAAAAAAAAAATCTGTTTTTGCCTCTTCCCTTTTCTTCCCCCTCTTTTCATAGACCGAACCTTACGCAGAAAAAACTGAGGAGACGAGGAAATGATAATTAAAAAAAGAAGAGGTGATGAAATGTTCGGCTAGGTGGCGCAAGCTGCCGCCCGTTGCAAAAGGTACAGCCATTACCGTCCATCCATCCATCCATCCATCCGGTGTACGCCAGCAGAGCACCCAGCTTTGGTTTGTCTGATTAGCGGGTAGACCCTGAGGCTAGGCGCCTTTGTCTACTCTGCCCACTCTTCGAACGCGTCCAAACAGTGAGCAGAGACAAATGCGGCTAGCCTCAGCGTCTACCCACTATAATCATTCCAACCGGAGCTCGGCGCACCGAAGTCCCCGCGAGCTCTCGCCTCCTCCTCTCCCTGAATTTCTACCCGTACAACGACGGTGGCGGTGCGCCGGCAGAGATCAGAGGAAGTCTCGTCGTCGTTATTTTGCGTTTTCCGCTTTCGCTTTGAATTTTTAACTTGGCTAACAAGGAAGCTTTTTCAAGTCGGGATAATACGCCCTTTCCTACCGGATATGCGGCGGAGCGCGTTTTCCTCCGCGCTTTTCAATGCTCGCTCTAACAAAACAAAACAAAAACAAGTAAGAAAAGAATACGAAATAATCGATCGGGTAGAGTGGTATGGAACGTCATACAGAAAATGGCATCGGCTTTGTCACGTGTGTGTATGTAAGATAATTTGTCTTACTCAGTAGACCGATCTCACCAGCTGCAGTTTGACTACGCCAGCGCTGCCGCACTGCATCGAGGGAACTTTACACGCGTGCGTCGAACACTTATAGTGAGATTGGTCTACTGGAGCGCTGATCTCCGCGCGTATAGTTCTCAGAATGTATACAGATGAACGCCGAGTGGCTGAGACGGTAACTGCAAATATTGAATTAAGCCTGCGCTGCATTCACACTGGCGTTCAAATCGCAACCGCCAAGCGAGTTCGCTCGTTTTCATCATCAACTGCGCGTGAATTTGTATTGTCCACCTCGTGCGCAATCGCTGCGGTTGAGCCCTCAGTGTGAATAGACCATTTGCTTTATTACCCAAGCATCATGGAGAATGCAGGGATTGGTGTTCCACGTGCCACACGCGCACGCCTTCTCCTTATAAGAGATTCGAAGTAAATAACCAAAATAAAGCGTTGACGAACGTGCGTGCCAAGATGCCATTTGTTTTGGAGTTACTACTGCTGAGGCCAGCTCGTGCGGCGCGTGAAACACCAATCCCTGCATTCTCCTTGATGCTTGGGTAATATAGCAATAGGTCTATTAATGCGGCGTTACATGTCCGCTTACGTAGCCTCGATGACGTCACGGTGGCACGTGAGTGACGTGACGCTGTGCTAGTTGTGCAGTATGCAGGCGAAAGCAGCGCCAGGTGAAGAGAGAAAGGCGAGCACTACGAACGTTAGAGAGAACGGAAGGTTTCTCTCTCCCTCCCCAGCCTTCCTAGTGCTTGTCCTTCCTCCCTCGTCTGGCGTTCCCTTCCTTGTACTACACGCAACTGGTGACACGGAGTGTAGACGCTTGGCGTACGCGCCAGATTACAGCCGCCATTGCTGACCTTCTCTTGTCTTACGGAGATGCCGAGCCACGGAAGTGGGCGTTGACGGACCTCCACAGAGGTATATGCTGGGGGACAAGGACACATATAGAATCTAAAACGGCTATAAAATGTCCTGCCGTGGTAAAGTGAGCGGAATAAGAGGACACAAAAACTGAAGGTCGGTTATGGCGGCGCCCATGCAATGCTGCTGCAAAGCGTCTATTAAAACCTTTTTCGCTTACCCTCGTCCCCAGCCATATGGTAGGCATACGTATCCTGTATGGGACACGAAAAAATAATAAAGCATTTCAACCTGCAAATAGTAAATAAACAAAGGGGGAGATAAACCGAGAAATATGTGATGGTTATGCTTACCGTATTTTCCGGGCTATAGTCCACGGACTATACATGCATTTAAAAGTTGAAATTTTAGGCTGTGCGGACTATCTACGCGTGCGGACTATACAGGATTTTTGTTTTTCAATATCGTTGATTATGACGAGTCGTGACGGAATTTGTGAATGAAAGAGTATGTTAATGATGATTTATGTATAATATAAGCTTCTTTGTGAGCTAAGAAAGCAGACATGCGTCAAGGTGTGCCATGTATGAGAAGATTTCTTTGTCGACTAAGAACCAGGTGCGGACTATGCACGGCACGCGGACTATGCACCGGGTGCGGACTATCTAAGCAAAACCTGTGATTTTGGACTCCAAATTTGCCCCTGCGGACTATACACCGGGTGCGGACTATACACCAACTCATGTTTACAAACAAACCGGAGCGCCCGGAGCGCCCCTAGCGGACGCCACCGGCGCCGCGCATGCGCAATGGGGGTGTGGGCAAGAAGCTCGCCGTCGCCCATAAACACACCATTGAAATGCGATGTTGTCGGCATCAGTGTGAGTCCCCCTGCCCTTTTTCGCGTTCGAATTGTTGGTTCTCCGTCTTCCTGGCGATGTCTGACTATCTTGAGCGGCGTCAGCGAAATTACCGAGGCTCGTTACACCGCAAAACTTCGCATGAATAATGTGACATGTGGCGATTCATTCCGCGTGGACGCCGCAGAATGTACGCTAAAGCCTGATTCGCATGATGAGATTTCGCTCGGAATTTTCAGTCGCGACGCCGCTCGGGCTGCAAAAGCGTGAACCGTAGCTGAGACGGTCGACGTCGATACTGAAAATCGCAAGCAGAATCGGACCAACTGAATTAGGCATAACAAGTCGGTGATGGTCACTGGTAACAATGATCAACAACTCCTTGTATCTACTGTTTACATCGAGCCTGCTTACCAACCTTCAAATTTAAGTCTTTTGAGGCCTGCACTTACTACTTATCGCAAGTACCGGGCCGACATTTGGTCTACGGACCGGCGTCGTCTAAGAGAGCAGACGACAAGCAGAAACATTTGAAAGAGCAGACGACAGTTCGAACAATCAGGCGGCCGTTTGAACTTGAAGAAGCACTGAACGTAGTCCGCAGGTGGTCCGCACAACTTGACGGTTTTCGGGCGTTCATGTTGGAACAAAACAAATAAATCTGATGACCACAAGTATCCGTGAATTCAACCCAAAGTGCTTCCCGCCCAAGCAATCGTTGTCCGACGGCGTCTGCTTTTCACTTTTCACGGCACATATCCAGATTCTCGGACGAACCGAGCACGTGAAAACTGACCTTCAAACCTTTCTCGACACTTTTGGTACGGCCCCAGTCGCGGCGTTTTGACGAGAAGGCAGGTTTTTGTCTGGTTCCTTTCAAAACAACGCAGGAATACACGTCTGGCATGGGGACTTCTGCCCACAGCCCCAGACCGGAAGTGCGACCGACGCGCCACCACCGCGCCGTGACGTCACAGAGATGAGTTCGTGTATAGTCCGGAAAATACGGTATATCCTAAATATATTCTATGGGCGTAGCGATGGCAAAAAAAATGTTTTCGCCCATACACTGGAAATGACGATATTTCAAGATGGCGGCGTCCTTGTGAAATAGGTCTCGAAGGGGGTACCCCCCCCCCCGTCACCGACTTCAGTTCGTCTTCCGCAGCCTCCCGTAGCCTCCCATCGTTTGATGCGCCATTTAGATTTTCGTTTCATAACTGTGTGTTCCACCATAGAGTACAGTGGAACACCATCTAGACGCTGTGCTCCGAAACGTACGTATTCCATACAGGGACTCAAACCGTAACCGTAACCGAAACCAAAAACTGTTTAGGAACGAAATGTTTTCAGTAACCGGCACCTGAACGAAACCGCCATTTGAAATTTACGAAAGCCGTAACCGTAACCGTATATTATTTGCCGGTAACCGATATTAACCGATATTAACCGAAAAATAAAAATATTAGTTTTTCTCGAAAATAGCCTCGAGGAGGGATCTTGAAAGCTTGTGGCCATTTGGCAGAGTTGCCGTCAGCGAGCATCTGGTAATACATTTCCGTTCAGTCTAAATTTAGAACTAAGAATACTTAGTTGGAATCAGTGGTCGAGCTTATAATGAAAAGTCTCTATTTCTAAATCTGTCACAGTCCTACAATCGCTACACGTATTCAGTACGTGTCGCCTGCAGAATAATAACTAATAAGTTAAAATTCTGAGATGTCCATCCAACTCGACTCTGGCAAAACCACCGATGTTCCTGACCTGCAGTAGCCAGATGTGAAGAAACGAGGTAAATTGACCATCATGTAGAACTGGCGAAAAACAAAACCTGGCATTCATTTTGTCTGAAACGTGTCGCGAGTGACGATTTTGGAACAACACAGGAAGAAAAAAAAGTGTCAGAGGTTTCACATTGACCTTTCGTATAAAGTCAGATATACATATATCTGCCAGTCTCTGTTTCTCATAGACTGACACATATATACTATATATACATATACTCTGTTCTTGCTCAACGACTGACATCTTTCTTAAAGCAACGGTAAAAGGTTTGCTCCAGAACGACGTTTTCAAGCCTGCGTGTTCCTGGATTCTCGTTTTAACGTTTTTCTGGAAGATGAAGAAAATTCGCCAGGCCCTACCTGGTGAAGACGTGGGTGGCTCTGAAAAATGTTCAGAAGCCTCTGTGGCGGCCCGAGTGTCTGTCTCGTCTGTCAGTGACTCTGACGATGATTTGGACGACTTACTGCCACTGAAAGAGGCGGCATCAAAAAGTCAACGAACAAGCTTTCAAGAAGCAGCTACTTGGATCAGGCCATTGCTGACTCCTTGTTAGAACGACTAAAGAGATCGGAGGATATTTTCAAGTGCTGGAAAAAAGTATAAAACCATAGCTCAACGAAGTGGCGTCAGTCGTATTAGCTGTGCCAGCGACACAAGTAACAGTAAAGAGGACGTTTTCAAGTTTGAAGTTCGTTCTCCCCCTCAGCGGGCAAACCTCAGCGGGCAAACCTCAGCGAAGAAACATTGAACTTTATTATGCTTGTTTGTAACAATGTATCCAGAATGCGCACCTGAGCTTTCACAAACTTCTATCTTTCTGTACCCCTGACTTATTTAGTAAAATCGAGCGAACTTCTAAGAGTAATAAATATATGCTTATACTTGTGCGGTGGCAGCAATACGGCCCAATACCCCACAGTACTCATCACTGAATTTCTCGGTGTTCTAATTATTTTGTATGACAGTGAACAAAGCAGTACAACTGGCGCAATGGTCTTTTCGGCGCAATGGGCTTTCCACTCTGAACTCATATGTGTCCTATCTTGCACTTTAGTTCATAAGGTCAGGTTCTTGGGTGACTACCCTAAAATGTTTTTGTTTTTAAGGAAATCGAGAGTGCGCGATGAACAACGGACACCTTGCAACATATTGTGTACTCTACAGCATTAAAAAATATATACTGTAAACGACCTAAATTTCGCGAGGACCTAATTTTCGCGAACTTCGCGAATCGCCTCCGATTCGCGAAAAATAGGTCCCGCGAACAATTCCGGTAAAATGTTAACACATTGGAATCTATATTGAGATCCCACCGCGTCGCGAAAATTAGAACCCGCGAATTATTCCAAGACTTCAACTTTCACCTCGATCGCGAAATATTAAGCCAGCGAAAAATAAGTCGTTTATGTATACAATTTTCCAGAAAAAAAAAAAAAGAAGCTGATTTTTTTTTTCGTAGCATATTGCAAATCACCCATGGGCGGACGCGAGACTTTCGGACAATGGTCGGCCTGGTTGCTTCAGGAGTTCACCTCAGCCCCACCCACGTTCCCATCTGTAATCTCCAAGAGTGATTTGAGTAGTCTGAGACGACGGTTGAACTTTGAACTTAACGGGAGTACAAAGTGTGACACAGCACCAACAAGCAATCGCCGTTTTTTTTTCGTTTTTTTTTCCGCAGCTGAATTGCGCATTACTCTAATAGGTTGCGTTGTTCCACACTCGAGGTGTGAACAGGAGGAAAAGACGTGTTGGCGCTATGTTGCGCGATGTGCGTGCCATTTAAGCTCGATCATATAACGCTAATATGAAGGCTTGACGAATCAACTTGCATCCCGCTTTGTGTACAGCGAATCCTTTGCAATGTGACTCTGTCGGTCGTCCTTTCAATATTTGTTGGTTTGTAGCTCCAAACTCCGCCACCAACGTATGACCTCGGTTTTCAACAAGAAAGATATTCATCTTAGTTCGCTTTGGCCGCCCTGTGGCCAAAGCGGACAAAAGCATGCATCAGCTGCGGGGAGCTCAGCTGCGGGAGCATGCGAGTTCCAATGTATTAAATCGCGGATCTCTGCAATGTATCGAGAGTCGTCAGTCTGCATCCAAGAGCAATGAAGTCGGGGGCCATCGAGAGTGTAATACTTTCCCGTGCTTTTATCTGTATCTATGGCCGCTCACTAACGGGCCTGGAAAGAAACGCCGATAATCGGCGTTGCATGGCCTGGTAGCTTCACGCGGGTCTTTTTTAGAGTCAGAATAGATGCCTTAACTTGACGTCGAAGTGACGGGCGATGACTGTTCTGGCCAAGGCGACGCTCTCGCCAGGCCTTCGTCTTCGAAGTAACCGCAACCGCGCACCTATCCTCGAAATGCGAAACCGGAAAGACTCGGAATTAATTTACAATTGCCAAATGAATGTAAAGTTTATCGTGGCGCACGCATTCGAAGGCCATGAACACTTATGAACGATAGGAAGCGGACTGTAACCGTTGAAAATGCAGACAGAAACGCATTTCGTGCTGAAAACGTGCTTAGTACACTCCAATAAAGAAACGTTCACAGAAAATATTTAGTTTATATGCTCTAAAACTAATGAAACGCGAATAGTCTTATCACTAGCATACGACGTGGCGTGGTGAAGCAAGAGCCAACAGATGCAGACGACACCCTGCGCTTCGACTCTGGAAGCCGATCAAAGCGCCAGCGGTGACTGCACTGGTTCTGCGCTGCCACCGCACGACTCCTGCGCTCCTGTGAATTCGGACAGAACTAGTGGTGGCGAAGGGGACGACCCTCATCGGACTAGATGCGATCTGCAATTTACAACTTCAGATTGAAGGAGGAACCTTGCAATGTCTGCACACGCGAACCGATGAGAACCCGCTACCTGCTGACATGAAGAAACAATTCTCACACTTATTCACCGACAAGCTGGGTCTGGTGAAGGGCTTCGCTCACCAGGTCAAGAGGCGGGAAACAGTTAAGCCCGTGGCGGCAAAACTGCGGCGGCTGCCTTTAGCATTGCGGGACGCCGTGTCCGTGGAACTGCGCCGATTGGAGCAAGTTGGAATCATTGAACGGGTCGAAGCCTCTGAATGGATATCTCCAATTGTGGTCGTAAAGAAAAAGGACGGCACTATCAGGCTGTGCGTAGATTTGCGCGAGCCAAACAAGGCCATTTTAGTGGATGGATTTCCACTCCCACATACAGAGGAGCTTCTTCACCAACTTGCAGGGTCGACTCACTTCTCGAAGCTAGATTTGGCCTCGGCCTATCACCAAGTTGAACTGACAGCAGACAGCCGGGAGCTGACGACATTCGTCACTCATGACGGACTTTTTCGTTTTCGAAGAGTATGCTTTGGGTTGGCGTCAGCTCCGGCGGCGTTTCAGAGAATGATGACCACGATCCTGGATGGCTGTAAGGGGGTGCTATGTTACATTGACGACGTGATCGTATTCGGCAAGTCCGAAGCAGAGCACAGGGGACATTTGCAGGAAGTTCTACATCGCATTTCTGCTGCTGGACTTCAGCTTAACCAGAAATGCGAGTTCAACGTGCAAGCGCTCGACTTCCTGGGACACACCGTGAGTGCAGAAGGACTAACCCCTCTTCACTCCAAAGTAGAAGCGGTGGCTAAAGCTCCAGTACCAAAAGATGCAGCTGCTTTGCGGTCGTTCTTGGGACTTGTCGGATACTACGCAAGATTTTTGCCAAATTATGCAGAAGTAGTAGAGCCTCTAAGGAAGCTGTTGCGTCAAGAGGTCCCATTTATATGGAACAAAGAAGCAGAACAGAGTTTCGAGAAAGTCAAGACATCGCTCTCTACATGCGGTGCTATTAAGATGTTTGATCCTGCACTACCGGTAGTTGTCACTGCAGATGCATCTATGCATGGGCTCGGTGCTGTGCTTCAGCAGGGTGTTGGCGATGACTTGAGAACAGTGGCGTTTGCCTCACGAACACTCTCACCGGCTGAACGGAAGTACTCCGTAGGAGAGAAGGAGGCCCTTGCCTGCGTGTGGGCGTGCGAGCATTGGCACGTGTTTCTCTGGGGACGGCGGTTCAAGCTACGCACGGATCATCAAGCGCTAGTAACTCTCCTGTCCTCTCAAGGGAATGGCCGAAGGCCACTGAGGATCTCAAGGTGGTCATCTCGCCTTCTTTATTACAACTTCGAAGTTGCATATCACCGAGGAAGCGACAACAAAGTAGCAGACGCTCTGTCAAGGTTGCCATTACCTACCGGTCATGAAGAAGAGGAAGAAATTGTATCATTCGTGTCATCTTGCATCACAAAGCATGAACTACAAGAGGCTGTACAGAAGGATGAGACATTACAACTTGTCATGAAGTACATCTCAACCAGGTGGCCAGACAAGAAAAGCTTGGCTTCCAAGTTACTTCCATTCTTCCGAGTGAGAGACGAGTTGGCAGTGGTGGACAACTTGCTTCTGCGAGGAGAACGACTAGTCATCCCAGCGTCGCTGATGGCCACCATGATTGAGCTGGCACACGAGACCCATCCTGGCATTGTCAGGACCAAGCAAAGGTTGCGCGAGCGATATTGGTGGCCGGGTCTCGACCAACAGGTGGAGCAAGTCATCAGGAACTGCTGTGAATGCCAGTCTGCAGACAAGTCTGCCAAACCCGTCACCGCACCACTTCAGCCAATTCCGCTTCCAGAACGGGCCTGGCAGAAGCTGGCTCTGGATATTGTTGGGCCATTCACCAGAACTGGGAGTGGACACGAGTATGCCATTACCTTGGTAGACTTCTACTCAAAGTGGCCAGAGGTATGCTTCGCATCAGTTGTGACAACACAGACGGTGATTAAATTTTTATCTGCTACGTTTAGCAGAGAAGGCTACCCAGATGAAATTCTGACGGACCATGGGTCGCAGTTCAAGTCGGCAGCCTTTGAAGACTTCCTGAAAGAACGAGGAATTTGTCACCGCTGCTCGTCGGTGTATTACCCACAATGCAACGGACAGGTGGAGCGGTTTAACAAGGTCTTCAAGGGGTTCATCCAGGTGGCAGCACTGGAGCATCGGCCTCTTGAAGTGGCCGTCCTGGAGTACCTGGGCGTTTACAGGTGCACACCTCATGCCACAACTGGGGTGCCGCCTGCTCTGCTCCTGCATGGTCGAGTTCCTCGGTCGAGGCTGGACGTTGTGGGGTTCCCGTCATCAAAGTTCTTTGTGAACCCTGGCTCTGAATTAGCTGACCTCAGAGCGCGAGTACAGCAGCGGCAGGCTTACAGCAAGCGCTACACGGACTCCAAGAGGGGAGCAAGGGCGCCCACCTTCAAGCCGGGCGATTTCGTCAGGGTCCGCAAGCCAAACATACCGAAGAAAGGGACATCGCACTATACGCGCCCAATGCTTATCACTGGTACACATGGGCCAAGTTCTTACATCCTCAGCGACAACCGGACCTGGAATGCGTCGAAGCTTTCCGGTTGTGGAGAAGCGGGGAAGCGCCTGTCGACAGCATCACAGCAAGCGGCGTCAACGCTGGAGTCGGCTGATGCGGCTGTAGCCGAGATCCCAGAGACTCGTCCCGTGGCTTCTTCGGCGACAACCGAGACCGCGGAGATGGATTCCGTGTCGGCTTCAACGGTACCGACGGTACCCGAGACCTCAGTGGCTTGTTCGGAGTCAGAGGCAGCTTCGGCCCAGGTCAATACAAGAACAACGAGAGCACCTCTGCTGAGGAGAAAGCCTGCCTGGCAGAGAGACTTTGTAATGAACTAACTATGTTACTGTTTTTACTATCAGTTACACTGTTCCTTTTTTATTTCTTTGTATTTAGTTTCTTGGGTTGTTGTTTTTAGGGAGGGAATATGTTGTGTCGGCAACATTGTCATTTTGTATATAGAGCATCCACATCGCGATAAAGATCAGATTTTCGGGTTCGAAGCTCGCGGCGTACGCATCTCTTCTTCGTGGTCGCTATGCCGGCGACCAGGGCTGCAACATAATAAGAACTCTCTGGTCGAATCGAACAGACCTAATGTGCAGGGATTCCACATCTTTTAATAGAGGGCAAACTTCCAACAACAAATCCTTTTCGAACATCATCGGGGATCGATCAATTCTTACAACAACGAAAGAGGTACGAAATGACGACGACTCGAAGAATCGTCCGAACCTCGTGCGCGAGGGACCAAGGTTCGCGCACGTGATCATCCAGCGCCCCTCCGGTCCACGAACCCTGATCCCAAAGGCAAGCAAACGCCCTTCCAACAGGCAACACCACCTGGGACGTCGGCCTGAACCGCGCCGGCACCGACGCAGTCCACGGGGGTTTCAAAGAGTAAGAGAGAAATCGACAAGCCGCGGTGTCCCTAGGAGTGCGCCACCATCGCTGCCCACCCTGCCAGCGTAGCCGACCGCCGCAAGCGTCCACCCAGTTCATCCAGTGCCGACTCCACCGTCACCGCCGCCATGACGGAGATGTCGGGTGTGTCAGAGATGTCGGGGGTGTCAGGGATGTCCACGGCGACCGGCACCACTACCGGCGCTGGTGCCGGCGGTGCTGGCATGGACGCGAAGAAGAAGAAGATCATCATCGCCATCGTGGTGCTGGTCATCGTCTTGCTGGTGATGGGAGCCCTCGCCTTCTTTCTCATCGCCGTCGTGTTCAAGGAGAAGCCCATGGACGACACCGAAGGCACCGATCCTTGGTGACGTCGCCTGGTCTGCTCCCGGTCGTCCACGTCCTCCTGGTGGCTGCATCGGCAACCGCTTGCCATCCGGTAAGGGATTTGTTTTTAATAGCAGGTGCTACTAACATGATTTCGGTCTGCCTTGATGTCACATCAGCTGCCATTATGGTGGTCTTGCCGCTAAGCGCGTTCCTTCTGCGATATAGGCAGTATTCACTGGTGGCCATATTTGAGTTCGTTACTGCTGAACGTCGAGCTGACGATGAGCTTCCACAATGCTTCCGCAACGTGCATTGCCACATAACCAAAATTGTAGCGCTTCTGAGAGGATGAGTGGGTCTCGTCCTGAGCATGCGCTTTGAACATGGCCCTGATATACGGTACCCAGTGAATGTCACCAATATGTTTCGAAACTATCGAATTTGTTCTCCCCGGCAATAACTTCGGGTGTACATATGGCTTCACTGACATACCGTCAACGGCCATTGTGGAGGACCTGCTGCTACGCTCGTAGCATACATTACGCACCGCCGAATTCGTTTCTCTTCACAAGAAGAAGTACAAGTGACCACTGGTACGGTGCAATGACTTCACGTGCAAGTCATGCATATGGATAGATGCCCCTAACATGACTTGGTCTGATGCCATTATGGTGGGCTTGCCGCTGAGCACCTACCTTATGCAGCCTACGTTTCGAAACCACCGAGTTTGTTCTCCTCGGCAAGAACAACGAGTGGAAATGACTACCAGGATGTTTCGATGACGTCACGTGCAAGTCATGCGGACACATTGTATGCGCTGACGTCACATAAGCTGTCATTACGGTGGTCTTGCTGCTGAGCGTTTTCCTCCTGCAGCATACATTTCGCACTACCAATTACGTTCATCTCGGCAAGAACTACAGGTGGAAATGATCACCCGCGTGCTGCAACGACGTCGCGTACAGCTAGCTCCCGACATCAAAATACATTCCCCGAGTTTGGTATTGCTTATCACAAAATGATGTTTTGTCAACTCTGAAGATATGCTGGGAGGGATATTCGACTCTCACCCGAAACGCGAGCAAACGACTCATTGCTCCGCTTGTACTGGGGGTGCCTTTCCCGCAGCATTTCGAACTTGCTAAGTCAGCGCAAGCGAGGAAGATAAAATAGTAGGAGAGTACACTCCTCCGCGAGAGGATTGCATGCGCGAGCTGCGGGATACTTCTGAATCCGGTGTCATTTCCGAAAATAACTATTTTGTGGCCACTTGACTTTATCTAATATTCGCCGCCCTTCCCAAACATAACTAATACACCCCCCCCCCCCCCCCTTTTCCCGATTACCCCTGGAAAAAGTTTTTTTTTTTCACTCCTAATTGACATTGACACAACAAGAAAAGTCAACCGGCCCCGATGGTATTCCTAATGAATTTTGTAAAGCGATACGCAGAATGAATATAAAAAATATATATATTTGATAATTTTCAGCTTGTCACTGGCGCAGCACAGTTTTCCCACCGATTGGCTCATGGCAAGAGTTGTGCCTATGAACAAGTCCAGGAATATGCACAGTGTGGACGTGCTGCACGCGCTGTAAGTTACTAGAACACGTAATATGAAAACTTAACTTGTTTTTTTTTTCAAATTAAATGTGTTTAATTTTATTCGTCATGGTTTCAGGCGGCAGCTGTCGAAAGTAACTCAGCTTGTTGAATCCGCCCATGATGCAACAATCCTAAATAAAAACGGACAGGTGGTATGCTATATGCTTCGACCTATCGAAAGCGTTTCGACCGTGTCCCGCACGGCGTTAATTTGAATATTGTCAAACGGATCCAGTCTTTCCATTTAACAACGGAACACAGTTTGTAAAAGTAAAGGGCGAGAAATCGCGGAATTCTAGACGAATCATCGGGTGTCCCTCAGGAATCCGTGCTGGGTTCCGTTTATACTCCTAAGCTACGTAAACGATATTGCAGACAAACTCGACACTGACCTGACAGTTCGCCTGTTTGCCGACGATTGTTTAGCTTATTCGAGAATCTCGAGTCAATGGGACCAGGTCAGATTGAACGCGGTATTAAAAGTTATTAGCGATTGGTGCGTGCAGTGGGAAATAAAAATCAACTATAAAGAAACAACAAAAAAACGTGTTTCAAGGATAACAAACAAAACTAAAAACACATTATTATGAAATTGATGCACTGTTGACACGCGTCAGACACTACTAATATTTGGGATTTATTATGACTGAAGACCTAAGCTGTAAGATACGTATAAATGAACTCTGCTATTTGGCTGAAAGAGGGCTATGGTAATTAAAGCGGAAAGTAAAACTCGCTCCCTCAAAAGATAAATTAACTGCCTATTTAACCCTGTTACGTCACATATTGGAGTAAGCCGGTGTAGTACGAACCCATTTAGACGGTACCAAATTGACAGGATTGAACGGGTTCAAAGAAGAGCAGCAAGGTTTATATTGTCAAAGTACAGACCTACAAACATTGTTAGTGAAATGCTAAGAAATATATTAAAGACGTTTACAATTCTCTGTAATGCCGAATTAGAGCGCAGCTCTTGAGGAGGAGGAGGAGGAGGAGGGTGGAGGTGATGCCCTCCTCTCCCTCTGTACCCCTCCCTCCTCCTCGCCTGCTGCCCTCCCATTTAGCGGGAAAGTTTCGCTAAAATGTCTCGTTAAATTTAGCGAAAAATTATCCGCTAAATTTAGCGGGGAAATATTCCCGCTAAATTTATCGGGAAATTTTGCGAAACGTTTCCCGCTAAATTTAGCGGAGAAATTGAATTCGTGTTGAGGTCACGTGACGCCAATTTCCCGCTAAATTCAGCTGGAAATTTTTTCTGCTAAATTTAGCGGAAAACTTTTCCATAATGAGACGCGCGCAATTACGCCTACGCCGACGCCGACGCCGACGGCGTCGCCGCTCAACCCGGAAATGGGCGCCTAAGAGCTGCGCTCTAAAATACTTAACTTGTCTCATCTTGAAAATAGACAGACGAAAAATGGTAAGGTTAAAATTTCTCTATTCGATTCATCGAAATATTTTCAACTTTGACGTTCAACGTTACATATAAATCCACGAACATCTCGTCCAGTCAGAAGCAGCCATCCATGATGAAATTCCACCCTTAATGATACGCATATAAATATTTAAATATCCATTCTTTCCACGAACCATAGCTGATTTTAACTCTTTTCCCTGTGATATAGTGAAAATGGACACTTCACGCCAATTTGAAAATAATGTGTTCGTCTGCATAGTGTCCTAGATAGCGCAGGCTAGACTTTAAACTGTATTTATTTCTTGCTGTTTTACATGTATGAGCGTATTGAACCTTTGGGGATTTATTTTGAGTTGTAAACAGGGTGGTTTCATTTGAAATCGAACACGCTTGTCGGGGTGGGTCCTTCGATTTTTTTTGAAAAAATATATGTAATTGCCCCATTTCTGGGAAGAACAAAACCGCTTTTCAAAATTTTTTAAAAAAATATTTCGCTTCACGAAAAATTATTGAGTGGAGCAGGGTGAAAATCGGTTTTTTACTCCGTGATTTTTCTACCCAGTTCTGTACGCTGGTATAAATACGGGAAGCATACAAAACTCACAGTAATTTTTTGTGCTCTTGTATGTTACTTCGACTATTTTTAAGTTGAAAGGAAAATAATTTTGTATTTTTGTTTATTGAGATAAAAAATGCCAAACATCGTCTCTTTGACAATCCGGTGACATCTTCAAAGCCTTGTAACTCATGAGTCATTATTTTTGTCGCTTACCAAATACTATGCGGGTGTAGCCCTATACATGGGCTATCGACGGGCATAAGTTTAGTTTATTTTATTTTCACTGAAATTTTTATATAAAATTTGAAATATCGTCGAAAATGAAATTTACCGATATTTTGAACCCACTTTATTAAAAAAGGCCATTTTTTATTTCGTTCAATTTTTTTATTATTGCTGCCGATCATATGAACTTTCAATTGGCTTGATGCAATTTCCCCTTTTTTTGTTGTATCTTCTCTAGAAGTGATCAAAATCACTGCCACGTGACAATGCGGTGACAACTTCAGAGCCTTGTAACTCATGAGTTATTTTATTTGTCGCTTACCAAATACTATGCGGGTGTAGCCCTATACATGAAATATCGACGGGCATAAGTTTAGTTTATTTTATTTTCACAACTTTTTTTTATATAAAATGTGAAAAATCGTCGAAAATGAAATTAACCGATATTTTGAACCCACTTTATTGAAAAAGGCCACTTTTATTTCTTTCAATTTTTTTTTATTATTGCTGCCGATCATCTGACTTTCAATTGGCTCGATGGGATTTTCCCCTTTTTTGTTGTATCTTCTCTAGAAGTGATCGAAATCGCTCCCGCTTTTTTAGAACGGCCAAACGCAGTTTCCGCAGGTCGGCTTCGCTGCAAAGACTATACTGCTTATTTGTGTGTTCAAATGCAGCGGGTAAATTCATTTTGATTGAGTACACTCGTGCTTGGCTACATATTGTTTATTTCTTAATTTTTAATGATGGCAACTGAAATTCCTTAGTCCGATCGTTAGCGGTACAGCGGATGTTCCATTACCTTTATTTATTCCCGAACCAAAGCAATGTGTGCCTAGCCAAAGCAAATCTACCGTAGCCAATTAAAATAAAATCGTCAAATCGCTTTTCTATATTCCAGAAGGCTGTACAATCTTTGCATTAAGCTTGGTGCGACAAAGTGGAGAAACTAAAAGTCTACAGAGACATTAAGTGACTGCTTTCGCTGCCTTCAGTGCATGTGGGAATCGTTGCTTCTTGGCATCAGAGATATCGATCAGTCTTGAACAAAACCAAACACTTTTATTTTTAACTGCACACACTCGTTCAAACAGAAGGGCCACCGTCTCGGGTTCACCGCTCGCTCGCTTTGGCTCCAGTTTTCGTTCTGTCCGTCTCGACTTACCACGCTGTTGAACTTCTCGGCTGCATCCGACCGCTGCGGTACAAAGTTCAGCTCGCCTCCCGCGCTCGATCGTCTAAGCAGAGGCAAGCCGATGCCGTTGTCAAAAAGTTCCAATATTGCATTGCTCGTGAAGTGGACTATTTAAAGCACAACAAAATATTGTTTTACACGTGCATCCTAAATATACTAGCGTTAATTAATAAAAGTGTCTATTTATCGCCAACTGGTGTTTGTGTTCTGTAAAACATAGTCTTCGGTTCATGTAAACTCTGTCCGTTTTCCTCACTTTTGTTCTGCAAACTGCTTTTCCTTGTAAAAGAGGGGCATGTGGTATTACATATTTTTGATATACACGCTGACAATAAAGAACAGGCAATTACATGGTTATTTGAACGCACGCGACAAGACACATCATGGATTGGCGCCCGTGCCGGATGCTTCCTGGGTGTAACGGAGATGGGTCTATAGCGCGAAGGGCCGGGCGTGCTGTACGTGCCTTACAAGCTGTGTATAGCACAAACAGATATATGACCCCGGTCTGGCTAGATGAAGGGCTCGTTCCGCTTTCTCCGCCCTTTGTGCCCTGGCTTTAGACATCGGATAATGGAACATCCGCTGCACTGCTAACTATCAGACTAAAGAATGTCAGTTGCCATTATTAAAAATTTAGAAAATACAATATGCAGCCAAGCACGAGTGTTCTCCATCAAAATGAATTTACCCGCTGCATTTGAACACACATAAGCAGTTTAGTCTTTGCAGCGAAGCCGACCTGTGGAAACTGCGTTTGGCCGTTATGAGAAAGCGGGAGCGATTTCGATCATTTCTAGAGAACATACAACAAAAAAGGGGAAATCCCATCAAACCAATTGAAAGTTCATATTATCGGCAGCAATAATAAAAAAAAATTGAAAGAAATAAAAAATGGCCTTTTTCGATTAAGTGGGTTCAAAATATCGGTTAATTTCATTTTCGACGATATTTCATATTTTATATAAAAAATTCTGTGAAAATAAAATAAACTAAACATATGCCCGTCGATATTCCATGTATAGGGCTACACCCGCATAGTATTTGATAAGCGACAAATAAAATAACTCATGAGTTACAAGGCTCTGAAGTTGTCACCGCATTGTCACGTGGCAGTGATTTTGATCACTTCTAGAGAAGATACAACAAAAAAAGGGGGAAATCGCATCAAGCCAATTGAAAGTTCATATGATCGGCAGCAATAATAAAAAAATTGAACGAAATAAAAAATGGCCTTTTTTAATAAAGTGGGTTCAAAATATCGGTAAATTTCATTTTCGACGAAATTTCAAATTTTATATAAAAATTTCAGTGAAAATAAAATAAACTAAACTTATGCCCGTCGATAGCCCATGTATAGGGCTACATCCGCATAGTATTTGGTAAGCGACAAATATAATAACTCATGAGTTACAAGGCTCTGAAGTTGTCACCGGATTGTCAAAGAGACAATGTTTGGCATTTTTTATCTCAATAAACAAAAATCCTAAATTATTTTCCTTTCAACTAAAAAATATTCGAAATAACATACAAGAGCACAAAAAATTACTGTGAGTTTTGTATGCTTCCCGTATTTATACCAGCGTACAGAACTGGGTAGAAAAATCACGGAGTAAAAAAACGATTTTCACCCTGCTCCACTCAATAATTTTTTGTGAAGCGAAATATTTTTTTAAAAAATTTTGAAAAGCGGTTTTGTTCTTTCCAGAAATGGGGCAATTACATATATTTTTTCAAAAAATATCGAAAGACCCACCCCGACAAGCGTGTTCGATTTCAAATGAAACCACCCAACAGTGGTATCGTGGCTGCTGTGCTAAAAAAAAAAAAAACATTATTGTGGGTGAAATTGCGGCTAAACGCTTGTGCATGTGGCCAAAACATTAGCCCAATATGTATACCTTGCTTTCTATCGTATTGAATGCTAAAACTCCACCCTGTATTGGTCCTTCTCCATGGGCCTACAGTATCAATAAACAAACAAACAAATGGTCGACTGTTAAACAGCGTAACTGGCGATTGCAAAAAAAAAAAAAAAGCTGGGCAGTTTTGTGTTTTGTTTCTGTTTTACGCATATTTCACGAACGCAGCGCGGTACTCGAATTTCCTACTGTATGAAACGTTCACTCCCGAAATAGTTATTTTTAATACAAGCGCACAATCCTGGACACTGTGAGCGCGAAAAAGTGTCCAGTTGGTGGGCTAGCCTAAGTGGTAAATTCAAATACCCTCCGCTACCTTTTAAAAATAAAATGTGAAAACGCGCCGAAGTTGTGTTCGCGCTAACAATGCCGCGCGCAGTGTACATAAAAAAAATGAAGATAAAAACATAATATAGCAGGTGCTTGCCGTGGAGCTTTTTTCGACAGAACAATGACGATACAGAGGAATTCTACGACTGTGTCCCCACCGTCGCGTTGTAGTTTCTGTTGGAATAAACGACTTCACGCCTTAAACTTTATATATGAATACTTTTTTTTGCTCTATATACAATAGCCTGCACTGATACTCGTACATATGCAATTTTACGCCCACCGCCTAGAGTAAGATATTCCCAGAAGATTGTAACGCATACGACAAAGAAACTAATTTATCCAACGCAATATGCCGACGGCGCGACGAAATAAATCTCCGCGTGCACTTTCTCATCAAAGTCGTGTCGTCCGCTAGCGAACGCAATTAATTTTTCTTTTCGTTTTTTTTTGTGTTAGTTTTCGGTTTTTAGCCTAATTTACGCGACAGGACACAAGGGGATTTTTAAGATGGAGTGCTTTTTGCTCACCCAAGAAAATTGTGCCGTCGCCATTGCGCACGTTCTGTCCTAAAAAATAGTGCGGCGAAATTTGTCCCAAAGCCTATCGCATTGCTCGGTTGCTCCTCCTGAGATACTAGACACTGAAAAGGAAAAGAAAAAGGACGCCCAATAAAAATATCTTTGTGGTGAAAAAAAATTGTTCTATAAAACTCATTTGTGTTGTCATTTGTAGCAACAGAGAACCGATGGAAATGAAAAATGAAAGACGTTTACAATTTTCTGTAATGCCAAATTAGAGCGCAGCTCTTGAGGAGGAGGAGGGGAGAGTACGGATGGGAGGGTATGCACCTGCTCCCTCCTGCTCCGCTTTCCATTTCGCGGGAAATTTTCTCAACAATTTCCCACTAAATTTAGCGAAAATTTTCCCGCTAGATTTAGCGGGAAAATTTTTACTCAATTTCCCGCTAAAATAAGCTGGAACATTTTCTCATAATGCAACGCGCGGTCACGCCCGGTTGCATTATTTACATAATGCAATGCGCGCAGGTACGCCGACGCCGACGGCGACGCCGCTCAACCCGGAATCGGGCGCCTAAGAGCTGCGCTCTAAAATTACAGGAGTAATGGAAAATTTTAGGGGGTTTCGGACCCTCCAAATTACCTCCTATGCTTTAATAAGGTTCCAGCTGATCTTCCAAGATCATATATCTTTTTGTGCAGGAATGTTTGTTGATGAGCAAACCTGCCACTAAAATTGGAAAGTAATTTGCAATTTGAGCAGAAGGTACTCGGAAAAAAGTAATTAAAGTAAACTACTAATTACCGAAATACGAATGTAATTGAAAGTTACTACACTACTCAGAAAAAGTAGTTAAACTATGGTAACTCGAGTAGAGTATAGTTGAGCTACGTACAAGTCAGCGTCGTCCTTTACTTTGAAAGTACTACGTAGGTTGTATTTATAGTACCAAGTGCATTGCACCCGGTGTACTTAATATTTTACTTGAAGTACATAACCTCTCATTTATTTGTACTTTATTTCAAGTACTTTTTATGCGTACTTCAACCAACACTGTTAAAATCTAACAAACAAACATTTTTTTTTTATTATTTGCAATGGTTGGTATTGCCGTCTGGGGTCGTTGGGCATGGAATGACCCTGACGTATAAAATTCAGTCCACGGGCCTTGTGTGGAGTAAACACCGAACTTCGTGGAAAACAAGCTGCACGAAGCGCCCCCTTTAGTCGGATCTCCTCGCGAACAGGGGGTGGGGGCTCCAGGTGAAGCTGCCGTGCTCGGCACGTGCTCTCTAGCTGAGTGCACTAATCCCCTCGTCCGTAGCGGCACTGGTCTGTCCACAGAGTTTCGTTTCTTCGTGTGTTGCGCTGCATCTGTTCCCGCTCTGAAAGCGTAATCCCCCGCATTCCCCGGATGCCTACTGTTAATTATAAATGAGGTTGCTGCATGCGCCACCGCGGCCACGAAGATGCATGGTCGCTGCCGCAAGCATACGAACAGAGCTAGCGCTGCGACCTGCTAGAGGCAGTGGCGGCGATGTTGACACAAGCTAAAGGCGACGATGCATCCATACACTGGTGTAACACCGTGGAACATGCACAGAGGAGAACAGCGAAGAACATTGAATAGGAAAGGGAAATTTGGGAGGCAAGAATGCAAAAGAAAAAACCGGCTTTAGGGTAAGAAAAACGGATAATCATAGAGGAGGGAACATCTGATAACTCCAAGAGAAAGTTGGTTCTACTAGGACCCGTACAAAGTATAGCACAAAATGCCCCCTCCCCAAAAAAAAATTGCATGTTTTTGTGTGTGTGTTTTTTTTAACCGCAAAAATAAACTACGCATCGCGGAACGCTTATTCTCCACCCAAATGTAGCAATATATAGAGGTTCGAACCAGATGCCTAAATCGCAGCACTAACCCGTTAGCTTATTCAAAAGTTATAAGTGATTTTCTTAAATTTTCAATTAAAAATTGCGGCTGACGGAGCTCTACTATAATACATGGAGCTCTATGTCGCCGGAAACCGAAAACGGGCAAAAATAGGCCCCATTTACCCATTGAAATTTTCTGAAAATCACTTATAAGGTTTGAATAAAACATCGGTTCGTGCTGAAACTTCGGGATCTGGTCCGGACCTCTAGTGCTACATTTGGGCGGAAAATGAGTGTTCGGCGATGCATATTTAATTTTTGCAATTAAAAAAGAAAAAAACATTTTTTTTGTGACATTGTGTACAAGAAGATGGATACAGCGTTCATTATATGTGGGAGAGAATTGAAACGTGTGTCATCATAAAATGTAAAGGGCTCGGCTACACAAGGACATCACGCGAAGAGGCTGACTTCCTTGGTGCCCTGGGGATCGATGAGAATGGCGAAACAAAACGTATCGGTGAAACAGACATCATTAAAAGAAGATTAGAGGGATGGTGGCTAAAATCGAGGGACGGATAGACGGATAGAAGTTAAATCGGATCAAATAGGCTTAAACTTTCTTTAATCTGGAGCTAAAAAAGAAGATTGGTCGGGGAATAAATTTACTACGCTGCATATATTTCCGTAGAACTACGGCCACAGCTGAAGAAACGTCCACGGGCCTCCGCCGCGTGACAATGTCAAATGCGCAAATTCTACGTAAAAAAAATATAAAAAAACATTTTGGTAGGTGGCGCAAGTCACCCAGCTGATTCAAGGGGAACGGCCGCCGTGCGTGCATCCATCCATCCAGAGACAAAGATGGCAGCGCGCCCAGCGCGCGGCTTTGACGTCACGCCGCTGCGGTGGCGCTGCTGTCGGCACGGCGCAGGCGCGCGTTGTCCCATACTCTATACACGTATACTTAGCCATCGTCCGAGTTTCCCAAGACAGACCGTGAACAGGTGAATATATTAAACGAGAAAAACGGTACAAATTTTCTTTCTTTATTTTCCTTTTTTTTCTATTTTCACTGAAGCCGCGGGGTACTTCAGCGTGCACGTAGAGTAGCAGCAGTAGCAGATGTGTCTTAATTAGTTCTGTCGCTCCGCTCCCGCGGCATATGGGGATGCAGCCGACTACCGGCTGCTGTTTAATTTGTCCCATTCTGCAAACTGGGAACTTTTTTTCTTTTCTTCCACAGAATAAAAAGAAAGCCCCCAGTTCGCTCGTTTCATGTGGGCTCTTTATGAATACAAATACCATGATGCGTTTGTGTGGAAACAACGGTTCCCCTTGTTGAAATCGCACAAATGAGCTGCCCACAACAGCGAACAAGAGCACTTTTTACCGCCCCTTATTCAGTCTTTTCTGCGCTCAGCGATCGAGCGCCAAGTTATCATCGTGCGTTCTAAAAACCCGCGTCGTTTTTTTTTTTACATATCTTTTTTTGTTGGGAAGCTTGAAGCTTCGTCGTCACAACAATAACGTCGAGCACTTTGAAACCGACGGCACGATGGCTGCGAGTGATTGAAAACTTTAGGTGAAGGAGGATAGAAGGGTAGGAGAGGGCATGACGTCAACCGCGTAGCCTCCACAAGCCATGCTCCCTTGACGCCTCGCCTCTTTCTCATTTTCCTCCTTACTCTTCTTACTTATCAGGCCAACGTGACCACATCACGTGACCGTAGCTAGCCTTCGTCTAGCCTTCGAATTGATAAAACCTACCGGACGGAGCGCGCGCAAGCCTGCAAGGAATGCTTCTACAATCAACCATCCATCTCACACGCATAGGCGTAGACTTCGGGGGGCATCGGGGCTCGTGCCCCCCCCCTGGTGAGATCCGGGGGGGCTCTGCCCCCCCCCCGGGCCCGGGCCATGATCCTTACCGAGACTCTGTTTACGTGCCATGTAACGAGCTTCTAGTAGTGGCATGTAAACAAAATAACGCCCACGTTGCCTTTATTGACAAAATACATGGGAAATGGAATCCCAGCGTGCTTTCGTCAGCTTCAATCTCCAGTTCTGGCGAAAAGGTAACGCGCAGCACCCCCCCCCCCCCCGGAGAACTTCTCAGCCTGCCCCCCCCCCCCCCGGGAAAATGGAAAGTCTACGCCGCTGCTCACACGTGACATGTCACGCGCACCAATTGCCAGAGAGATCTACGGTCACGTTGACCACAACATCATTTAAACTTTTTATGACTAGGCCAACTAGGCTTCACCAATATTGCAACGTGCCCCCTCCTATAGTCCGTTGCAACCTAAGAACGAAGGGCGAGGGCAAGACGGGCCGGGAGGAGGAAGCAGGCGGAACGCTGGAGAAGAGAGAGGGAAACTTCCTTCTCTCTTCTCCAGCGTTCCGTCTGCTTCCTCCTCCGGCCCGTCTACCCTCGCCCTTCGTTCTTAGGCTCATTGTTTAGGTGTGATGCGAGTGCAAATACTCATTCATTAGACCCTTTTCAAAGGTCCGCACCGTCTATAAACATTAACAAGTAATTGCGGAACTTCCTGTGGCCGAGAAAACTTTCGGTTGGCCAGCTTCTCGTGTATGTTTCGATGTGCAAATATGAGCAGCGCGTCTTTTAACTTTTTCTCGGCGGAAAATCGGAGAAGATGCGACGAAAACCGGATGTAAGATATATCGGTGTGTGTGTTTCTGGATCATACGGCGCCAAGAAAAAGCACCGCATCTCGTTTTATTTGGCCTCCGTGGCGAATGTTACGTGGCCCTGCCCGACGGCCCAGTGGAAACTTGTGTACACGTGAGACATTCAAAGAAGTTGGGGTCCCACGAATCAACCGAAGCATACGTAATGGTTTCGTGTTTTTTTGTGCGCACTGGAGAGAGCGTGTGTGAGAACAGCATCGCTTCATCAACTGTGCGGCGTCGCCGTGAGTGTTCGAGCTGGCCAAAGCGAAACTATTCGCTATACTCCTGTCGGACGTGGTTGAAGGAGGGTGCAAAGGATTGTGCCACTCGTGCTCGTTCGTGCCCGGGAAAAAGCAAGCGGTGCGTTTTCGACGACCAGTAGAGATATCGTTATTGTGAACGTCGACCCACCACAGCGACCCGTGAATGATATTCACGTGGACACAGGTGCAGACGCGAACGTCAAAATGCTATAAAAGTACCTGTGTTCGTCTTTTTAGCGCTTTTAACCGTGGATTAAGACAGTCAAAAGGCTATTTTTGATTCTAGAACCCAGGCGATAAGGTATACAGAAAACTAATTTCGCGTCCAAGTGGTTACAATCACGCGACACTCCTGGGGACATATCGCATTTGTTCGAACCGTTTTGTTTGGGCGGACACACGAGCGCTGTCAGGGGCGGATCCAGAACTCCGTTTTGGGGGGGGGGGGGGGGCGGGGGGGCGGGCGGAAAATTTTTAAGGATACTATTCTCCCATTCTTTCTTGTGCAAGGGGGTCCACCCATGTCAAATTTCCCTTCGAGAAGGGGGAGGGAGAGGGGTCGACTTTGTTTGAGGGGAGGGTGGCCGCCCCCGTCGCCCCCCCCCCCCTTGGATCCGCCACTGAGCGCTGTTGTGTTTGACGGAGTGGGCGAGTAATAAAACCGGAAAAAAATGGTACCCATGCTGTTTCACGACTAGCTTTAATCGTGTCACAAACAAACGCTTTATTGCACTCCGAAAAAAAAAAAAATCTGGCTCTCAAACTTTGAAAATGGAAGTGTCTGAAATTGAAGTAGAACCGAACCCTAGGATCGGTTCCATGCGAAAGTATCCCTCCCATTTTGAAGTCTTCCGCTGACACAAGGAAACTCACAAAATTTACGTTTTTTTTTTCTTCTTTCTTTTAGCTTGTCCGTGGGTTTTTGCTGGAGTTTGTTCAGGACTCTCACATAAACTGTCTGTTCACAAGCTCGCATGCACACGAAAATTAACATCAGCAAGTAATTCTGCTCTAAGATTTAAAAAAAAAAATAAAAACTTATTTCATTTAATAAATATTTTACGCAGCACCAAGTTGGTCCTTGTTATGAAAACCTGCGTTGATGCTAAAATAAAAAAAAAAGTTATATTTGGGAGAATATTATTTAAGCTTTCAATCAATTTTTATTTGACTAAGAACTCAAGTGTGATTCGTTCAATCAAGCATCTTCACTGCCTGGATTTAAAAATTAAATGATCGTTTAACGTGAAGTCGATGCTCGCTTGACAGAGACTGTTCGCGCTGGTCGGCCGCGGCTCGCTGCATCTTTTATTTCGCGGAGATCTGCCATAGCAAAGTTAACCAGTCAATTGCAAAGCATTACAGCACTTCAAGAAGCCAGTGGACGCGGAAAATGTAACAAAAGGCCGATTTAATTGAGGAACACACGAAACATAGCGGTGACGTTGCCCGTTAAAACCATGCAAACAAAACCCGAACCGGAAGTGTTCTCCGCTCCCTGTCATGGCGGCCGGAAGTGGCCCGAATACCAAACACCAACTCAACTCTACTACGTCACGTCGGGATGGTGGCGCTTCGAACGAACTTCCGGTCTGGGAGTGTGGGCGGAAGTCGACATGCGGGAGGGGCGTTCCTGTGTTGTTTTGGGGAAAAAAATACCAGACTAAAACCTGCCTTGTCGTCAAAATGCCGCGACTGGGGCTCTACCAGAAGAGCCGGGAAAGATGTGAAGATCAGTTTTCATGTGTTTTCTGCCTACTGCTCGGTTCGTCCAGGACGTGGATAGGTGCCGTGAAAGGGGAAAACCAGATACCGTCGGATGTGTGTATGTAATCTACTTATCAGTCATGCTTATATTCAGGGCTTAAAGTCTCCCGTAAGTTGAGGGGGGTCCCTACAAGATGGGGGGAGGGGGGGTTCTGACGAGACGTACTAGATGCACATAAAATAAACCCCACTGCTCACTATACCCCCCACGCTGTACCTGCAACTCTCAAATTGCTAATCCTCAAATGTCACATCCCTGAAAACAAGCTATTTTATTGCAAAATATGATTTTGATTTCACTAATGCTGGGGCTGTGAAGGAGGGTCTCATACCATGCATCCTTTGAAATCAGTGAAGGTCCGAGACCCCCTGAGAACCCCCCAGACTTTAAGCCCTGCTTATATTCACACATCTCTTACAATGGTATTGTTATTGTTGCGTATTTCAAAACAGAACAATTATGTTTCAATGCGTCCAAGCACCGACGCTGCATCTGTGCTCGCGGTACTAAGATGAACGCTTGTTTCACCGGTGTGTGGATAACAAAAATCACGGCATACAAGAAAAGTCACCATAAAGCTACCCGGCAGTAGCGAATTTAGATAGGTTCACCAAAAATGAAGAGGTCAAAGAGAAAGTGCCCGTTATGTGAACCAAAATGGAGACCATACGAGGAGAGCCTGGCACTATAAAAGTGCAGATGTATCGAAGGAGCCTAGAGGATGCGCTTCGATAACGCTTCCAAGTTCCGTGCACTCGTGAACTTCGAGCAACACGCGCAGCGAAGAGCACGACGGGAGGCGTCGAGCGCGCGCTGGAGGCGTTCTAAAGCAGAATCCCTGCCCTTCACATTTTGTCAGTGACCATGATCGTGGCGAATAAGTGTGTTGCGCACCGCGTTTTGAATCGACACATCGGAGCTCTGCGGACGAAACCAAAAGAACGTTCTAGCGACGCGAGGAGGGAAAACCGCGAGAAAGAGGAGGCTGTTCGGAAAATCCGAGCGAGCCTTCACAAAGCGGAGGGCGTGCAGTCGAGTCGGCGGGGTTTTTTCTCTTCTCGCGAACGAACGCGTTTGTGACCTTCGCGTGCTCGTCGTCGGAGAGAAAAAAAAGAAAAAAGAAAAGAAGAAACGCAAAGAAAGTGCACTTTGCAACTCAAAGCCGCGTACCCCCGTAATCCTTCTCCTAAAGTAGGGGATGGTGGGGGTGTCACTCGGTGGGGTCGGCGAATACGCCGCTCTCCGCGGACTCGAGCAGGTGAGGCGGGAGGGGGATTAGCAGCAGACGACCGTGACCGCCGCCGCGACGCACGTGACCTCCAAACGCGGTGACGTCGTAGCCTTCTCCTCGGAGAAGCGTAAACGTCATCGAATTTAGAGGTCACGGAGTCGCGCGTCACGGGTCCTCGCTTGTCCCCCTCCGTCCCTTCCGACTCCGCACTCCGCGGAGAGAGCCGGGGAGGGACCTGTTTGCGAGATTCTCCGACCGCTCCGGCGAGAAGAAAGACAACATGGCGGCGGCGGGCTCAGACGACGGCTCGCTGGCCTCGCACACGCAGCTCCCCGACGAGGCGTTCTTTCAGCTGTTCCAAATGGTCGAAGACAGTCCGTGCCTCTGGAAGACCGACCACGAAGGGTACAAGAGCATCCGAAAGAAGGACCGCACCTGGGGAGAGCTCTGCGAGCGACTTCAGCGTCGCTACGCGAACCTCGGAAACCTCAATTCCGGTACGTACGCATTCTCGAAAGTTGGGTGAATATGCGGATCCAACCACGCGCTTCGCGTCCAAGCCATGGCGTCCGCCAATGTGCTTTGTGGGCTTTTGAAAAAAGTGTTCATTTCAAACGCTCGAAACACGTAATGGGCGCGGCATTGACGGCGAGTTCTATCGTCACTGCCGCGATGAAAACGGCAGGAGGGAGTTTCAGGTGATCAGCCTCCAGGGAGGGCTTCACGCGTGCTAGAAGCCGGACGTTCGCAAAGACGCCTGCAAAACGATATTGTTCTCGAAAGCTCGCGCTTTGGCGGGCTTACTTTGAAACGCGCGCCAAATGTTCGTCGAGGTGAGAGCCGGTGATTTCTCGACTGCTGATTGGACGTGACGTCACGGCTAGGGAGCCCGTGCTCCAGAGAGGGAGCAACTGAAACGATGGAGGGCGTTCGCAATGTAATGGCGGGCGCCTCCTGCCCTGCCCGCTCTGCGCAGATCAGTCGCGAGTGCGCGTGCGCTTTTCCACGCGGGCGAGGAGGAAAGCGGGTGGAAGGGCGGGGACGCTTGATCGCGTAACGACCCTGATCGAGAAGTTGGAAACACCTTGAAATCTGGGCGCATGATAGTCGCGGCTTCCCCGCTGGGCGCGTGTAAAGGAACGATGAGAAACTTTTTGACCCGTTCGCGTGTGTGCAATTGAGCAGTGTTTTAGTAAAAACCAGAGGTAAAAACGCCTCACCACCCCCCCCCCCCAAAAAAAAAAAAAATGGCGAGGCAGGTTTATTGATTTCTGGCGTGCCTGCCCTTCTAGTACTCCTTCGTCCACCAGTCGATGTGAGCTTGTGTACGGCAGCGAAACAACTCGATGTTTTCAAAAGAAGCGCGGGGTTGTCGATCGCTTTCCAACGTAAAATAGCAGACGATCACGATTTCAGCCTGCGTCCGATCACACTCGTGGGACCCAGAACAGTGGCCCACCGCGACCTCCCATCCCCCTCTTCAATCTTGAATATTTTGGAGGTGCAAACTAGGGCTGGGCGTCGATCAAAACTTTTAACCCGATTAATTGCCGCCCTTTAATCGATTAATCGGTCTCGTTCATTGCCATACGCTTTTGTTGATTATGTGACAGACGGCGCAATGTACAATTTGGATTTCGAATCAGCCTCTATGTGTAGCTCGGAACAGTTGAAAGACACTCACGCTCACAGATTATTACTTCAGTGGCATGCGGCAAAAAGATTCGTTCATATTTTCCGGTGAGAGCGACCCCCTTGATTGTTTACGATAGTCTCTGCTGCGCTAAACGGGCACTCGAACGGCGTTGAAGTGTACGGGACAGGTGTAACCTCCTGCAGTTGTCTGGAGCTACAAATCTCGCCCCTACAGCTTACTTTAGGCTAAAATTTCACCTAAAGTTTGCCCCGCCTACAGGCGTACTCGTCCACGTCTGCGTGATGAAAGCGTCGAGTTTTTAGCTCTTTAGGTTCGTCCAAATCTTACCGATTAACCGGTTAAAAAATTAATCGCGATCAAATCATTAATCGATTAATCGGTAGGTTAATTGATCCATTGCCCAGCCCTAGTCTAAACCTATTTTAAGCAATAGTAGCTGACAGGTTAAGAGTAAACCGCAAGTTCCTCCCACCTCTTTCCACTTTAGGAGAGCGAACGCTGGAGAGGAAGTCGCGTCCTCTCCAGCGTTCGCTCTCCTAAAGTGGAAAGAGGTGGGAGGGGCTTACTTGTGCGTATAGTAGATTGGTACAGACGAATACTCGTCTCGTACTTTTTTCCTCCACAGACGTGCTTAGGAGGCTGTTCAACAACAAGAGACGTCAGTTTCTGGACGAGAAGAGGAAGAAGACCGTCTGGAGGAGCGGAGAGTCGGCCCCCACCTACGTGGGCAGGTGGAGGTACTTCGGGGCCCTCACCTTCCTCGACAAGACGTTCCCGCCCAGACCACGCGTTCACGTGCTGGACGTCAAAGAGGTGACACGCTTCACTCAGATACTAGAAGAGTCACTATAAATACCACCTCCGGCTAAACCTACCACGCACAGTGAATGCGAAGCGATCGTGCGTTTTTTTTTTTAATATTTATTTAGCGTGAAACGTTCTTTTGGTTGGGTGTTCAGCATTTCGTGAAACCCAACAGTGAAGCCTGGATAAAAGCGTGGCCGCGAGGCTCGACACTGATTGGTTGACGGGTGGGAGAGGAGGAGTAAGGTGCTCGACGCCGATTGGTTAACGGGGGGGGGGGGGGGGTCGTGTGACCAGGAGTGGAGTGAGGAGGTGAGGTGTGGGAGAGGGGGGCTGGGTCAGAAGGTTCTGGAAGTTCACTAGGTTTACCGTTTCATGAAGTACGCTTGCCACGCGTTAAATCATCCGATGAAGAGTGCCATGAACGTTGGCGTCTGGCACTCTTTGGCGCTGCACGATTTCGCTCCACCGGATGGCATAGCGTTGCCCGCGGACGGTGTTGACGGCGAGACGAAATATAGCGGTCTCGCCGCACGATCGACGAAGGCAAACTCCCCGATTTTGGTTGGTTCTAGGAGCCCGTGATCACTTTTACCACCGAAGTCGAGCCGTCCGAGTGCATGCAAGTCGCGGTGGAAGAAGAGGAGCCCGAATCGCCCGACGATCAACGGTTAGTCCTGCGGCCCACCAGGAATTTGGCCGACCACTGCGACGGGCGACGGGCAGCCCTCGACGACAACGTTCTTCCCGCCGCCCCGCCGGCCGCCCCAGCGAGAACGACGAAGCGGCCATCTTCGGCAAGCTCATAGCGAGTCACCTTCGGCGCCTGCCGGTGCGCAAACACACCTGGTTCCAGACTAAGATCTTGAGCTACGTGCTCAGCCTAGAGGGACAAGAGTTCGACGAAGGAGTCTGATACGCATCCGTGTGTGTGCGTGTGTGTGTTTTTACTCGTGTTTTTTTTTTAGTAAAATGTGACTTTTACAATGACTTCTGTCTGTTTGCATCTCATTATCCCTCCCAAACATCTCATTATAGCCCCGTAGCCAATCAGATTGAAGCATACCGATGGTCCTGCTTACTGTCGAGCCCGGTTATGACGTATAACGAAGTCAACGGGAATCGGAAATCACTTCGCTATATCGGCTATTTCGTTATAACCGATTTTGGTTTTAACGAAGTGGGAATGGGAAATCGTGATCGCTTCGCTGTAGCCGCTATTTCGTTATAACCGGCTTCGTTATAACCGGTCTCGACAGTAATAGTGTCGGGGATGATTGGATTTAATGTACACATCACGATCGCGTCGTTTTGATCCTTCTGCTCCATCTTTGACGATGAAAATAAGGCACGCTCTCTTTTTACGAGGGGCTACTTGCGTGCACCTCTGCGACTGCTGTGACTTTTGAGACAGGTTCTCGAGTGCGCGTCCACGACGGGCGGCACGGCGCGGTCTCTGCGCTTTCGAAGCCCCACAGTTTGTCAGAAGAGCGCGGAAGGCAGATGCTCGGTGTATTCTCGCCTCTCGGTGACTCTATAATGAACTAAGCTCAAGCGTGACAAAATCATAAAGAAACGTAATTTAAATTTAAATTTAGCAAACTGAGGCTAAAGTAAACAAATTACGGGCACTTTTCGTTAGAAGTGGTGAATTTGACTTACACATTGTTCGGAAGATCAAGAAATTAGAGTACTTCAATTACTGCAATTGAATTACTATACCTAAGCGTGCCGTCCGGTCAGACCACTACACAAGAGTGTTGTGTTCGTGGCAGGTGCCACCGTTGACGTTGCTGCGTTTTGTGCGCGCTTGCTTCGCTTCATTAGGTGGAACGCTAACATTGCACGGTGGGATTGTTACGGTCTTTTTGTGTTTTTTTTTCTTCTTTCGAGGTCACGTGTTCTTTTTTCGAGGTCACTCACATGACCTCGAAACTGGACGTTAAAGATCTTGGGCCGGCCTCACGCGCAGTAATTTTAAAGGGCGGTCCAAACTAACCCGCAAAACGTCGCCCGAATAAATGCAAAAAAAAAAAAAAGAGCCCGCTTTTTTTTTTAATTTTTGGCTACTGTTTTAGCCCGGAAGCGTACGTAAGGGTATGGACGAGCAGTAACGGTGGAATGACGAAATGAAGGGGGTTGGCGGTCGCTTGTTGCGGTGGCCCTGACCTCGCATCCAAAGACCACCTGCACACGGTTTGCCAGGTTGGTGGAGGACCGCCTTCCCCTCCGAGGGCCTCGTCCATGTCGTCATCCGTGTGTGTGGGCGAAAGATCAATGTATTCAATTTTCGGGCCCGGAACACGGGACCCGGAAAACGTCACCGTTGACGTCACTCCTCTTTCCCGGATATTTTCGGCACGGGTTTTGCGGGTTCGTTTGGACCGCCATTTCCCGACGTTTCGACGTGGCCGCAGCTGCAAGCCACTCCGATCTCTCGCGTTGACACACAGCGACCGCTCCAGCATGCAGTGCTCCGCATTCTTGTCACCGTCGTCCTCATTAAAAATGTAATTATCTTCCACCACTTAGACAAACCCTGACGCAATATATCGTGCGTCTTTTTTTTATGTACCCTTAAATTGAATCTCTTTCACTATGTGGACAAATTGCTAAAAAAAAGTTACTCGGTAACAACCTGTATTTTATACCTATTTAAATTTAATATGCGCCATTTAGACAAGCCCTTACGCGGCAACAAGCGTTTTTTTTTATTAAATATTAATTAACTTTTTATTTTATTTCCCGCTCCCCCTGAAACCGCCAGTTCGCGAAAGAGGTCCATTGCAAGGCGAGAACAATATCAAACTACAATTTCAGTTATCGTCACCCCCACCTATAGAAAAACAAATATTAAAAAAAACCTACTGATAGGTGCCCAACAGTAGGTTTCAGATGTGTTATTTTTAAAGATGTTTACCTTGTTTGCTTGACCTTATTTTGAGTCAGGGCCGGCCATGTGTGTGTTGTGTTTTCTGAAGGTTACACCGAAGGTGTTACGGGGGGGGGGGGCGTCTGCTTTCAAAGCAATGATGCTTCCGATTCTTTTAATGGCGCTGGTTTCGCGCACGGAATCTCCTGCGCACAAAAGTATTGAAGGTACAGTCATGGGCTTTTGTAGATGCTTGTTTTTGATGCCATATTGTTTCTTGAGCTTTAGTCAATAAAAATGATCAGTCTCTATATGAAAAGACGTCGTAGTAAACTCACACCAATAGAAATACACGGGCACTAAATTTCTCTCTCGGGGGAAGAGGGGGAGGGGGGGGATTTCGGGGTCCCTATTGACCTCTATAGAATTTGACCAATGAAAATAGTTTATTGCATGGAGATTCCGAACTTTACTGTTATTGCTCTTTTTAGGCGCGTTGTTGCTTTACATTTTGACAAAAACGTGAAATATTTGGGTGCAGGAGACGTAATATACTGCCGATATTGTTTGAAGACGCCGCTTCTGATGGCGGCACCTGGTGTCTGCTCCAAGGCGCAGAAAGAGGGCCGTTTCACGATCTTTGGTTACATTTTTAATGTGGAAATCGTCCTCCCACTATAGTGCAATTTCGGTTTTTGTTTTCTTAGTATGCTTAGAGCCCGCGTAGATTGAGTTATCGCCTTAAGTAGACGATCTCGGAATCCACTGGAGTGTCGTTCACAAAGTTGCGTTTGAATGTGATCTCGCACCACGACGACTGCTCGTTACTTGTAACGGCTTACGGCGAGATAATACACTGGCGCCATCTAACGGGTAACCCCAGAAAGCCTCATATGCGTACTGTGGAGACCGGATATCATGACGCAGCGCGAATCGGATCTTTTCGCTATATCGGGAGACCGGTTGGAACGAAGTTAGCCAATCGTCGAAATATATCTGCGATATATTCGGTATAACCGATCTTACCGATTTCAACGAAATTGAAAAGTGCAATGGGCCAGGAATCTTAAAGCAGTGACGCTTCGCTGTAGCCGCTATTTCGTTATAACCGACTTTGTTATAACCGGTCTCGACAGTATTAAAACTTGGGTTTGGGCGAGTTGGTCCACTACTTAATAAAAGTTAAAAAGCGCGAACAAACCGGGGGGCAATGAAGAAACGTGGGCAACAGGACAGGCGCTTCATTGTCCCCGTTTGTTCTCCGTGAAGAAGCGCCTGTCCTGTCCTTTCCGCGTTTTTCCATAGTCCCCGTTTGTTCGCGCTTTTTAGCCTTTCATTCACATATGCGTATATTTTACGCGTATGCATTGTTTTGCCGCGAGTTCGAAATAACTCTGACAACGTTATAAAAGACCACTTCTCATAGGCGGGTGCGTATAGACTTTATCTCGCAAATATACCGCGAAACCAATACAGACCCTTTTTCAAAATTTGGAAATGATGCATGGATTATGTGCGGCCGCCATTAGGTGCGGTCGTGCACTGTGAGCACGCATTGGACACGAGCGCTGATCGTCAGCAAACGCATTCCACACGAGTGCTACGTCAGTGCTCGGCGCGAACTCGGAACCAATCACGGGCTTTCACGCCGAAAGCGATGAGCACCAACTAATGGCGGCGGTGCATAATCTATGCATCATTTCACAATTTCGAAAAAGGGCCTGAATTCGGTCTATTGGCACCGAGAAGTTTGCGTAGCGCCCTTACGGCGATCCGGGATGACGTCACGGCGAGGACAGAATTTTTCCCTGGCTCGCCCCGCTCGCCCTGTTGAGGCGGTGACGACGTTAGCTGTCGGCGCGCTCGTTTCTATTTAATTCTTTGTGACGCGTTTTTCGTAGGAAGTGTAAATTTTCAGATGTGGCTTTATTGAGGCATGGCCTGTAGGTGCAGGCGAAACTTCGACCAACATTTCAGGCATGGTTGACAGGGCAGGCAAGGCATGAATTGCAGCTGGTACATGAAAATGAAGAAATACGGCCAAAATTGCAGGAGCATCACTATAGATTTACATCTCACACAATCAATGCTGCTGATGGTCTGAATGAATTGGCAGGTTGGTAAATTATGTATACTATTTCGTTGTTTTTTTTTGTCTGTTTTTAAACAAAAATGTTGAAGCAGAAAAGCTGCATGCTGCTCGAGTAACATGTTAAATATAGTCTGGACCATGGAGAGAGAATCACAAGTGAAACAGCCCAAGTACAGGGACAAAGTAAATAATGAAAGATAACACAGGCATATACCAGTTATTTGTTTGTATATTTTTATATCGCTCGCATTTGGCCTTTGCTGGATTCGGATAGTATTGCAATGAGACTCCATGTTTTTATCTGTGGAATATTTATAATATCACTCACGTAATGTGCAACAAATGTATGTGAAGGTATGTAGCCCGTTATTAGTCCCTTAGGCTCTAAAATTGAGATTTTAGCTAAATCAAATTGTCCTGAAGTTAAAATACCAGAAGCTTTTCTCACGCAAACTGTCACCTTTCACAGGTTCCACATTTTCTGCTACTAGTGCAGCATCTACCACTGGACAGCCGTTGGAATGCTTGCTCTTCCTCCTGTTTTCTTCTGTTGTCAGAGAGTCCAGCTGTAGGCGAGTTTGGAGGCTGAGGAAGCTTTTGGGGACCTGCAGCAGTGTCTCTTTTAATTGGAAATGACAATTCAAACTAAACGGTGTATTTTCCGAATACACAAGGCTGGAATAAAGAAAGAATGTCAGGAAAACGTATAAACATTCCAAATTACGATACTATTGCTGTGCATATTTTGGGCAGTTCAATACATCTCATACAGGCAACTGGGGCCAATTCGGCCGTTTTTCCTGCTACCATACAAACTAATTTCCAGTAATCGTGCATCTTCTAAAAAATAAAACATGCCTGCATACGTGTATGGACTATATCATTAATTCACAAAGAAGCTACATTTATGTAAAACAACCCTGTTCCACGAGCACTTCAAAGGTCTTCAGACCCATGGCCTTTAAAGCATCTGCGAACCAGCGCATGCAGAGTGGCACGCGCAGAGTCGGGGTCGCGAGCTAATTTGCCGACCGCCGAAAGGCCTTTGATATAAATGCCATTTGAAATGCCTGCAAAGCGGGGTGTAACATTCTCCTAAATCATGAACATGCAAGGAACAGAATTCAGCGTCTGAAACACTTACGCCGCCGCTTCACCGACCCCTCGCACGATTGCCTTGTGCCGCGTGTGAACGGACAGGGAGGTTCATCGGCGGAATTGCCTCCGCCGATAGCTTTCGGGGTTTGTAACCCAATTATAGAGGTAAAAGTGACAAGCACGCTTATAAAAGGTATGGAAGCACGTCGGTATCGGCCTAACCCAGCGTCTTGTACACCGCGTAAACTAGGTCCCGCTCCTCGAAGTGCTTGCGGCACACAACGGCCAAACCAGGAAACCGGGGCAGGGAAGCGAGCCGGATGCGAGATCGCGAAGCGGAGTCCTTCCCTGACGTCACGGTACACCTCACCCAATCAGGGCGCGGCGACCGCAGCAACACTTGTGTGCGCTCTCGGGGCCGGCCGCAGAGCCCGCCTGGGCAAACTCCGGAGAGGGCGCACGGCCGAGCTCAGCGCGGCGCGCAGCATTGTAGGAATACGCTACGTATACGAATGCTTTCGCATTCCGACACGTTAACAGTCTTAAGAGCCTTTTTTTTTTTTACTACGGTTCTTGGGGTGAAAACGGGTATAGTTATACGCAGATGGAAAGGGTTCTAGAGTTACCTGATAGATGGCGCCAGTCTGCCAGTCGTCGAATGTGGTCGAAGCCAGACTTGTACATCGTTCAACTACTCTACTCAAGTTACTGTAGTTTAACTACTTTTCTGGGTGGTTTAGTAACTTTCAATTACATTTCTATTTTCGGTAATTAGTAGGTTACTAACACGTGGCATAGGCAAAGGGGAGGGGGAAACATGGGCATAGGCAAAGGGGGGGGAGGGAGAGGAGTGGTTTGGAAGGTCCTAAACCCCCTACAACTTTCACGAGTCCCCCACTGAAATAACTCTGCTACGAGGCGCGGGCAGCGGACCGACACGCCGCAAGACAGGACGGAGTAACTGCGGGATTAGCGCCGAAGACTGGCGTTTCTTATTGTCCCGAAGCTCAAGGGGACGATGCATTTGAAAGAAAGGGCTTGTCCCCGCTTGTCCCTAAAGTAGGAACTCTCGGCCACTACAGGAAGTGTACTCACTGCATCTTCACTCAAAGGAGTCAACAAAATGCAGCACCCGTTCTGAAGCTCATCTGGTGCTCCCGTAGTTTATACTTGAAGGATCGTGTGCTAAAGGGCAACGCAAAGGTGACCTCTTTGCGTAGCCTTTCCTCCCAAAACTCAGAATGTGCAGGTCTTCCACGACTGAAAGATAGTTCGAGAAAAATTAGTAATTCCCCCAACGTTTTTACATAAAAAATAATACACATGCAGTGTTGGGAAGTACTTTAAGTACATAGTACTTAAAGTACTACTTCAAGTAAGTTTAGAAAACTTGTACTTTACTTGAAATACATTCTCTGAGCATGTGTTTGTACTTTACTAAAGTATTTTTCTGGTACTTTACGAGGAAAGTGCAAGTCCCGACTTCAAAATACATTCCCTAAATTCGAATTAAAAAAACGGGTATTGTCATGTGAAAACGCGCTATCGTCTTTCTTTACGTCATCTGGTCATTTCTCTGAGTGAATGAATATCGGTTATAAAACCGATACAAATGAGTGCCTTTTAAGTTAATTGTGTGCAATAGTTGTCAGCAGTAAAACAACTATGCTTGGCGACTTGACTTTATCCAATATTCCCGCCCTTTAAAAAACAAATGAAAAAAAACTGATGCATCTCTTATTATCCTTAAAACAATGCAAACCAGTTTTAAAAAATTATATAGGGGATGAAAGGGCATCATGAGAGGTTGTGTTAAACGGTACTTGTACTTTACTCTAAAGTTACATTTTATTTAAAGTACTTTACTTCTTCAAGTACATTGCACCAAGTGTACTACTACTTTATTCGAAGTACACAACCTCTTATTTACCATAAAAGAAATATAAAAGTAACTTCAAAAGTAATTTGCTACTTTTTTTACGGTATGTTAGTTATGTCACGTGACCCTCGCGAGGGACGCAGTGACGGGAAACATTCGCAGCCCCGGATCGGCCCCGTGGTCCGAGGCCTTTGCTACGATATTGGGATAACACTGTTTGTCCCTATTTGCATGTCCCTTTCGCTGTAAAACTTTCATAAAAAACACACACAAAAAACAGGTGTGCGCGTTGGTTAAACGTATACTTAATATTTTGAACGCCGCCCGCGTGTCTGCCGTGTTTCTTAAGCGTGTGCTCGCGTCCGAAATATCTAATCGTAAAGTTCCGTTGTGTATTGTCGTCTGCAAGCTGTAAAAAGAGGTCTTGCCTCTTTTTTACAGCTTGCAGACGACATGTTTATGGTGTCTCAGTTTATGTGAAAAGTTCGTTTCTCTGTCGCGTTTTGTTTCCAATTTTCTCGGCGCGATCAATTGAGATTGTTCCCCCGTCAAGCGGAGCTGGTTCGAGCGATGACGAATGGATCCAACTTTCGCGTCGTGTTTTCGAAAGCCAATGTCGCTTCGGGTTTGCGCGAACTTTGCCTAGCGGAAACCCGAGTGGGAGAAAATAACTTGTTTTAGTTCTTCACCCATGCATCGCAAGGCCTCAAAGGAAAAAAAATATATATATATACCGTTCTACCATTTAGAAGAATTGTAAAGTATCTACTTCTGCGATCGATTATTACATCAGTTTATATTTGTTAGGCACGAACCTCTACTTTTAATTTGGGGAATTCTAAATGTATCTTAGGTACGATTTCTAGTAACTTGTGACCGTGACAAGATGTGGCTGCACCTTAGGTACGATTACTAGTAACGCATGACAACGAAAAGTTTTGGAAATCATAACCGCAGCTTGGGGACAATTTCTAGTAACTTGTGACACCGTAAATTATTAATCGTGTTTTGACGTTTGTTGCAGCCTAAAAATGGCTACCAAATATTTATTAAGTTTCTTGTTATATTTTATAAACCCGCACTTGCTGCTTCAGTGGTTCAAGGATTTGCACTATAAGTCGTAAAAAAAAAAAAAGACAGAGAGAGAGAGAGAGAGAGAGAGATACGTGTGCATGGTTCTATATTCTACATCTAAACAATGACTATCCCCATTTAGAGTTTTAGCAGAGACTCGACCAAATAGGATACATCAATTTAGACCAAAAAAAAAAAAAAAAAAACGAAGAGCGGAGAAGGAAGGATTTAATTGCAAGACAAATTTAAGAAGGCCGAATAATATGGAGACTTTCAGATTCCTTGACGAACGTGATCAGAATGCATTGTTATTTGAATTGTTATTTAATTGACTCACTCTCGAAAATGCACAGTTCTTGAGAGAATGGTGTGGTGCGACGGGATTTGGATTATTTAGTTGGAGTAATTAAACTCCGAATAGGGAAACAGTGGGTGGGATTCCTCAGCGACTTTATACTCTCAATGACTTGGTGTTTAACGGAATAAGCCAAACAAAAATAACTGATTAACGGAGAAGTTTGGGCTAGTTGGTAAGTAGGCATGATAAAAACAAAACAGCGCAAAGACAAGGATGAAGTAGAAGAAACCACAGGACACAGCGCTGACTTTCAACTGAAGATTGATTCGTGTAGGCGTCTGTTATAAATAGCAAACATGCCACCCCAAAACATCAAGGAAAAAACACAAAAGATATATAACATGTCACGTTTTCAATACAACACTGTCACTGCTTTGCCCTCATCGTTATAAGAACTGCCGCTCCTTATCCGAAAGTACGAGTGACGGGGCACTAACACAATCAGAACCCAGTCGCGCAATATCACGTGCTTCTATTGTTTCCCGCGTCACTCTGTCCTTATTTTTAAAAACCACTTGGCATCCCTCAAAAGCAGGAATGCACCCGCGATCTCTGCAGTGCACGCCTAAGTACCCTGACACGACTTTAAAAACGTTCTATCGATGTTTTCTGAGTCGATCACTGCAGAGATTGCGGGACCGCACATTCTGTCTCCGCAAAAACAAATCGTAAGCCATAGCAGAGGCATTTTTGGGATGCCGAAGTGTCACCGATAGATCTTACAGGTGTCGACCGCGAAGGTGGTTTCGCACGTTTCGCGTCGAACGGGCCAATAAGCAGGCATTCAGTTGAAACGACCCTGAGTCAGCCATCGCCTCTTTCAAGCATTTGTTTCGGAGAAACATGTTTAGCAGTTTGCAAAATGCAAAATGAAAGAAACTTGGAACTGTAGAAGACCAGACCTCGCATAACACAGTGGAGCCAACGGGGTACACGAAGTCGCTTTCTTTCAAGTATTTACTATCCTCCGTTTCCCTTAGCGTGGCAGAAGCTACAAGAGCTTGCAAGCTCCGGGCCTTCAGCGTTCATGCCAAGCACGCTCGCTCGTGCAGTGCGAGTGCTGTTCAGGGCCACAGGCTCGCAGCTTCGGCCTCGCGATTCAGTTGGAATGTTTTAGATGCGGAGCATCTCTTGCTCAGGTCTATGCCCCGCGGCCTTGTAGTCCGCACTCACACTACGCACGCGCAACTCTCCTCCTTCCCTCTCTCCAACAGCTGCGCGTTACTCTCTCCGCTCTCTCTCTCTACCAGCTGCGTGCACTGCGCGTGCGTTCGCTTCTACTCACCGCGCGCGCACGCGCAGCTCTCCTCCTCTAGTCCCCTCTCCTTCAAGTGTGAAAAAAAATAAACGGTGAGCGGCGAGCGTTCCAAGTTTCTCTGCCGCGAGCCGCGACGAAGGCTCGCGTAGGGGATCACGCTAGGGCAGTCGGTGGCGCCATCTCTCGACGTCAGCACGCAACTGACTCTTTCCTCGGAACCAACACGATGCTCCGCATCACCCCATGATTCCCCTCGGGAAGATGGTGTAATTTTTTTTTTCACTTTCCACGAGCGTACTTCTTATGATGTACCGCAGGAAAGGCTACAAGCGCGAGGTTCTTGCTCTAGGGCACGTCTCGGTGGCACAAGCTCTCGTGCACTAAGGGCTGCTGCCAACGCTATGAGCTCGCGCTTCTAGCCTTCGTTGCGGTACAACATATGGATACTCGCACGCAGCGCTACTGGCCAAGAAACTTCTTTGTTGCAGTGTAATTTCGAGGACAAAATCGAGCGTTGTCATTCAATCTGTCCTTCGCGAAACTTGATGATGTAGCTGGGCGGTGCTACCGCCCAGTGACGATCATTTGAACGCGGCCCATAGATTGGACCCGAGCATTGCGTGGGCACTCGACTTGAGCTCGTGATAATCGATAGCTCGAGAAGTATTCGGGACGTGACCCGTGTCCAATCGTTGCAATGGCGACAATAGCTGAAACATAACAATGTCTGGAACACAGCGCGTGTCCTGTGCCTTGCCAATCCCAGCGCGGGGCTATGATCAACATTGGCGGCACATAATCGGCTCCAGATCACGTGGCCGCTTGTCCTGTCTGCAGGTTGAGGAAATGAACGCTGCTGCGCTGCTCGTTTTTTTTTCTTTTTTTTTCTGCGATTAAAATTGCGTGTGGTAAAAAACGGACCGGTGTTTCACAGGTCATTAACGTCAGGGATTCGTCCTAAGCGGTATTTGCGCGAAGTAAAAAAAGATCGTTGCATCGCCCCTTTAAAGTGAAACAGAGTATTCGCGACTCCAGCGAACTATAGAGGCGCGCTGCTCAGGCAAAATAGCGGACGAAAGGAGGTCGTTTTCGTCATTCAGCACGCGGAACACCAGAAATTCCTGCACTGGAGCGTAGAATCAGTGTTACATATGAAAGCAAAGCGATTTTTCGGCTGTAGAAACCTTCTTCTGGTCAGTGCGTAGGAATGGCACGGCGGAAGCATAAAAATAATTACTGGAAACAATGTTTGTTTCTATGCTGCCTACGAGGACCAAGCAGCGATAGCAGACGACAGAGTCGAAGCGACCTCCTCTCCTGAGCTGCCGTTTACAACGTGATAAGCTATTCCTTCCTCAGTTCCTTCTCGTTCGGATAAACTAAAAGTGCACCCTGTTCTCCATGGTAGGTGCTGTGCTAAGGTAAAGCGCTGGATATTTTATGTTTATCGTCGAGCGCTGTATAGTACTGGAGAAGGACAATTCATCACCACCCGTTAGCTGCGACACTTCAGCGCCAAAAGTGTTTGCTTAGCACGGCTACGGTAAAATATCACGCCACAAATATATCACTCCATAGAAGTGACCGCACAATCACGCGACGTGACGCGAATAGACAGCGTGAGCTGGTGAGACGATTTCGAAGACATTGCGTCGTGATTGACTGAAAGTTCCGGCGACGTTGCTTTGCGCGGTGTCTCGCGTAAACCACAAACCGATCACACACAGAACGACTAGCACCAAATACGTTCTCGAGGACACGCTGCACGCATAAATTGCTAGGTCGAACCAGCCTGTCCATATCCTTCGCTCGCGGTAACGTTCTCTTCCACGTGCCGCTTCACGTTCACGCGCAGCATGATCTTGACGTTGATTGTGTTCCATCCTAACACCCGGGGTGAGACCGCGCCGGCGCTTACACATCGGCGACGAATTCTCTCTCTCACGGGAGCGTTGCTCCGGCGTATGCTTCGGCCGCCCCATTAGAGCGCCGAGGGAACGGTCGACCGGAGACGAGAAAGACAAGGTGGCGAGGAGGGCGATCAGACGACCCCCGGCGCAATCGCAATTGACCCCGTAAGTGATGACGTCACAACATGGCGTCTGGGTCCAAACAAACCGTTGCTAGGGACGTTGCTATGGACTAATGCATGGAGACTCCACATGAGGCTAGATTTTTGCTTACAATTAAGTAAATAATTTTTTGTAAGCAACCTAACTTCTTGATATCTAATTATGAAGATGTTCTTGTCGTCTCAGTGTCATATTGCAACGATGAAAGCCATTTCTGAAGTCTTACACTCCGCTTTGCTTTGGTAGCAGACGACACGATAGATTTGCTGGCCTCTGTTGCAGCGGGCGTCTTCATTGAAATGCGTCGGTAAACAAGCGACAAAAACAAGTGGATTGCCGTGGCCGTAGAGGCCTCCGCAATGTGCGTTTTTTTCTTTCCTGTGAACAACCCAGCTTAGTTACGAGGGGTGAAAATGCAGTAAAATCAAACCACGTCACGCAGATCAGTTATGGCGACGACCTGGAGCCCTAATGTGGACACTTGGCGGAAAAGTCGGCGAGAAATTCGGCGGCTATGATTGGCCGGCGCCAAGGTCAAGTGTGGCGTTGGCCAATCGCGGTCGCCAGATTTCTCGCCGTCGTTTTCGCAAAGCGTCGAGCTTAGGGCCCCTGAAGTGCATTACCGGCGTAGTGCAGGCCACCATGAGAAACAAATCGTACGCCGTCGAGGTAAGTCGTTTGTTATTATTATTTTATTATTGTGGTTGTCAGGTTATTAAAGAATTGCATGTCTATCGCGATTTCGCAGTATTTTGCTTTTTTTCCCCCTTGGTATACATCAAATTCCGTGGATGTGCTCTTTTGGTGAAGATCTTCATCGAACCCGCGATGCGAGTACAGTCTGTAGTAGACTCACCTTATGTTTTTTATCCAGTTCTTTCGCGCTTTGGGGTCTTGCGGAAATCTGAAGAAACTGCAAGAATCTCTCTCCACGCGATGGTTACAACCAGGTATACGAAGCACCCTCGCATAGCGCGAGTCCGCAAACAAAATTTGGGATATCAACCGTTCGCGTGAAGTGCTTTTCTCGCGGGTGCAATGCGATCTTTTAGCAGACTATCATCTCGATCGACGCCCGGACTTTCGATAAACCATATTTTGCATCGCACCCCACTATGAAATCTTAAGAGTGTATGAAACTCATTATATTTCAAACAAATGCGATGTCAGAATATCGTCTTTATTCACACGATGCAAACGACGGCCCCACTTGGCCGGCTGGGTGCGGCAGACGGCATACTTCTTGCATTCGTCGTCTGCTGCAGGCATCTATGAGGACCGGAAGTTGCAGTCGTAAATATTTCAGAAACGAGCGATTACCGGCACACTTCTGTCGAAACATATATGACATTCAAGCTTTCTATATCTGTGATTTCTAGAAGTTTAAATCCTACTCCTGATTTTTGAATGGTCGGGTTTTCGTAGCAAAACCGAGCCACATGTATTCGTCCATAACAACGACCCTAGCAACGGTTTGTTTGGACCCATGACGTCACACTTACGGAGTCAATTGGCTGAGCGCGCTGCGCCTCAACCCGGTGCTGAACCGCGACTATTATCAAAGTATTTGCTATCATCAACGAAAGGGCGAGGGCATCGCGCCAAAGCCACCTGCGATAAACGCGCACAGGCTCCGCTCGTGTTCGGCAACACGCCACTCGCCCAGTACGACAAACCCAATACAGCGGACGCTGTAAAAAAAAAGAGAAAAACCGCGTGAAAAAGGCGTGAAATACGCAACCGACGAGCTGTCGAACCACCCTGCTGCGCTGTCTGATATCTCTCCTACCCGCTACGATGATGATGATAGCTAGAGAAGCGCCCCTGTAGTTCGCGCACGCCGCCAATTGCATCAAATCGCTGATCGATGTGCTTTGGGCGATTCGGAGACGACACTGGCAGAACGTTTAATATTTTAGTTGTTGTTGTTGTTTGCTCTTTGATGCAGGCGGCGTTCCCCTGGCGACCCGCTGGTCTGTGACGGCTGTTCCCGCATGATCGCCTTCCGGCCGAGCTTCTGCTCTCTCTTTTTCTTCTTTGGTATGTGTGTTTTACCCTGTAACGACGCTTCGACGGAAATCACCGGATCCGATGAGACTCGGCTGATGACTACCACGAGGACGACGATGATGATGTTATAGCGGACCTGCATAATAAACGTAGGTCCCAGCATTACGGCCGATGGTGGTTCCGACTTGGGAAGCACGACGGAAAGTGTGGCACTTACATCACGATGACGTCAGCTGTCGTTTTTGTAGAAGCGTTGTATTCTTTTTTCTTTTTTTTTTATGTAACACAAAAGATACACACAAGCTGTTTCTGAAGTTGACGTTCTGAGTTTCTTTTTCATTATCGTTCTGCTTCGTTGTCGCAGATGAATGACGCGTCTTTGAAACCAAGACATTCGCTAATCTTAACGTCTCCTAAAGCAAAAAAAAAAGAGTTTGCTGTTGTTGTTACAAGTCTTTTTTTCTTGTTTCATTTTTTTCCCTTTCTTTTGCTTTGCCATTTTGTAAGTGTGTGATGACTGTTCTTTATTCCTGGAAATAAAACGCGAAAGTTTTCCTTTCCATGTTTGGTTTACAAAACTATAACGCTTAATCCGTTCGCTTGGTACCACTGTCTGCGGATGGATGAATGGATTTAAGAAATTGGGAACAGCGGGCAAAAAAGACGTGGACAACGACAGTAGAGCACAGGACGAACGTTGAATATCAACTTAAGTTTTATTACAAAGTTAAAACGGCCCAAACAAGAAAACACCACAAAGCCAACCAACGCCGTAACAACCAATGGCATGTCGCTCACCAGGCATCTATAATATATATATATATATATATATATATATATATATATATATATATATATATATATATATATATATATATATATATATTTTTTTTTTTTTTTTTTAAGATAAACCGAATACTGCCTGACGCAGTGCCCTGAGCCAGCTTTTTCTATTGCATGCGCCTCCAGCACCTCTCTTTGCACTTTTGTACGCCCCCTGCCCAGCGGCGTCACGAGGGTCAGCGGCACCCGGGGCGGTAGCACGCCGCGACAACCCCCCCCCCCCCCCCCTCTTGCGTGACCCACCGCGACTACCTCCCCCCCCCCGCCTCGCTCTCGTGGCCCGCCGCGACACCCCCCTGAGCCCTGCACCCGGGGCGGTCCGCCCCCCCCCCCCTTGTGACGCCACTGCCCCTGCCTATGATTATGGTATCTTTGAAGACGGGGTGACACTAAGCAGTCTCTGCAGTGTACGTACAAGTGACCTCCTGTCATTGACCGCAGGGAAATGGTATGTTCACGCATTCTCTCATTGACGCAGCGTCCCGATTGCCCTGTATAAACCCGGCCGCATGACAACGGGATTTTGTAGGTGACACCCACCACGCAATCTACGAACTTGTTGACATGTTTAACCGTACATGACCTCTTGTTACTGCTTGCCTGGTTTACGCGCGGGTAAAGTTGTGCTAATTTGCGAGGCGCCGAAAAAGACATTGGCACATTGAACCGGTTAGCCACTTTTTTTTAATTATGTGAAACCTTATGTAGATAGGGGATAACCTGAGGTTTTTGTTTAGGCTTTCACTTTTGGTTCCTGAGAACCACTCTTGACTCTTTTCAAGAGTGTCTGAGAGACACCAAGCAAAACGGACAGAGGAAATCCTGCCCCTAAAAGTCCCTTGACCGCTTCATATATAGCTGTCAAGCATGGCATGGTGACAAGATCCTGTACAGCGCAGCCTGGAGGCATGACGTGGCAATATTTCGTTTCACAAGTTTAGAATGGGCGGAGTCGTATGGCAGGACTTCCTTCTTAGATCGCGTGTTGTGACGCAAACATACGTTGCCCGGTGAATTGCAGCCGTAAATCCCAAAACTTCAAGTACTGACCGTCTTGGAGTTCGTATAGGTGAACTTTAGGCCTGCAGAACACCGCTTGAAAACGGTCATTATATTCTCTACAACCTTTTGCATTGACATTTTGCCGACAGCCTTTAAAGGGGCGATGCAACAATTTTTGTACTTTGCGCAAATACCGCTCAGAAAGCATACCTGACGTTAATGACCTATGAAACACGCGTTCGTTTTCACCCCACGCAATAGAAGTCCCAGGAAAAGAATTAAAGAAAACGAGCAGCGTTCACCCCTCAACTCGCAGCCAGAACAAGCGGCCACGTGATCTGGAGCGGATTATGTGCCGCCAATGTTGATCATAGCCACGCGCTGGGGTTGGCAAAGCACAGGACACGCGCTGAGTTCCAGACACTGTTATGGCTCGGCTATTGTCGTCGTTGCAGCGATTGGACACGGGCCACCACCCCAATGCTTCTCGAGCTAGTAATTATCACGTGCCCAAATCGAGTGCCCACGCAATGCTCGGGTCCAATCTATGAACAGCATTCAAATATCGTCATTGGGGTGTACTGCGATCCCCACGTTACGTCATCAATAATTTGCGAAGGAGAGATTGAAATGAAAATGATCGCTTTTGTCCTTGAAATTACACCGCAACAAAGGAGTTTTTGGACAGTGGCGTTGCGTGCGAGTATCCATGAGTCCCAGTGCCAGTAAGCTCGCGTAAAGTGAAAAGATTGCAGTGGCTGAGCTCGGCTATGCCAGGATATACGTAGCGTATGCTTAGGTTCAGCTGTTTATTCTTACCTTTCCTGGTTGTCTAGGATTAGCTTGATTATCATGCTTACTGCTGCTTCAATGACACACGCACGGTTTACGCATTATGTGACTACTCGGGATCCGATGAGTTAAGCTGTGCGCCGTGTTGTTATGTATCAAGCAACTAAGCTGCCGCCCAGAACAACCGGACAGCGCGAGCCATGATCTCGGGCGGGTGCATGCGCGCGGCGCGTGCATCGGGGACTGACAGGTGTGACGTCACTGCTCCTCGCGCATGCGCAGCACGGCTCTCCAGGAGCCACGCGAAACTGCTGAACCTCGGCCAGTGTAGCTTACGCTACAAAACATTCCAATTGGTTATCGTTGCACCGCTCTTTAAGAACACACATAATCGTCAACATATCTGTATACCATGCACACCTGTTGACAGAATGCCGTTTCTATGGACCTATCAAACTTCGCTAGGTAAATGTCGCATAGCGCCGGAGCAACGCTTGAGTCGATGCAAAGGTCCTCTCTGTACACAGTACCTTCTGTCGAAAAGGACAAAGGTGGCCTGCAAGTAGAACGTTAGGAGTTCCAAAAACCGTCAGTCCCCACTCCACTGGCATCTTGGAAGGCAACAACGCCATTTTCTTCGATGCACCTCACGCACCGCCAGGAACAAGTCTTTGTGGGGCACAGAGTAAAAGAGTTCTTCCACGTCGAGTGAAAACGTCATCGAGTTGTCGGGAGCGTCCTTACTAAAGGACTCAATAAGGGACTGCGAATTTTTGACGGGAAAGGATCATGAAGCTCTAGAGCTTCATGAATGGAGCGAACGGTAGCTTGCGCCACCTAGCCTAAGTCTAAGAAAGACAAATATTTGATTCCTCCCGCCTTTCTAAACCAATCCCCCCTCCCCCCCCCCCAAACTATCACCAGGTATTGTGGGATATCACCAGGATGACCTTTGAGGGATCGAGCAAAAAAACTAAAAACATCACCCCCGCCTCTTCTTCCCGGCGAGGGAGTCGCCAATTTTCCTCTGGTCAGATGTTGTCTTCCGTCGTTTAACACCATTGGTCAATGATGATGATGATAAACACCGTGAATAAGGATAAGAAACGTAGGGGGTCGTGACAGGCCTCGAGCATCTCATTAGTGCGCCTCGACAATGGGATTGCGGCATGAGCCGATAAGAAGGCCGAGCCGAGCCGAGACGAGAAGGACCGAACCGAGCCGAACCAAGCAGAACCGAACCGAGCAGAGCAATAACTAGTAACACCCTGCGTTTCTTGACCTGAGGTCGAAGAAAAGTCTTGCAGGGTCTAAGGACGAACGCGACGCTAACATGAGATGACGCCAAGACGCGTACGCGTCTGCCTCTGTGCGGTGACGCTCGTCTTGCTTCGGCGTCTTTGGCGCTAGGGGCGGGTCGATGATCCATTAACGGTGACGTCATGCGCAGATCTCCCGTCTTCTAGCTGGTATATTGGCTGCCCCCCCCCCCTCCTAACATGGCTTCTAAAGTAGCTTCTTATTGCATGTCCGATAGCCTATCAAAAAATTCCCCAGTGCGTAACGAGTAAGTCATTCCTGGCGGCAAGAGTAAACGCAACTAAGCTATATTTAATGGGGTGTTGTCATCGGCACTATCTTCCACGCCGTTTCGTTCTTATGTTCTTGTTTCACTATCACACTCGTCGGTGCATCGGCAGACTGACTAGCAGCAACATGGAAGATTGACGTGGTGGGAGACACCCCTTTCTTTGCGCAGCGCCGTCCTGACTGCTTTTAGCGTGACAGACTGTCAGTTAACCTCAAAAACCAAGATGGAAAAAGAAAATGAAGTCTGGCTCCTCTAACGAATTTCTCCCTCCCTGCGTTTGATGAACATTAATGCATACGTGCATCTTAGGGTCGGTTCACACAGGGGCGTCTTTTTATACGTTACGTTCCGACCGTTTACGTCGCGAGTCACCGAAACATCCGTGCTTCCAATGAAGCCTGGCGACTGGTTCAAGGAGTAACTTTGCACACGACACAAGAAACGCGAATGTCCCGCGGTGACACCTCACGTAACGTAAGAAATCGTAAGCAAACGCCCCTATGTGAACCGACCTTTAGACCAACTTTATGTTTGTTTGTTTGTTGTTTGTTTGTTTTTTATCGAGAGAGGTTTCAAAAGGCCAAAATCATCGCTTCTTTTTTGACAACCAAATCTCGTGAGAACTACTTCACGCAACGCATAACACTGCGCAAAACGACTTTTTTTTTTATGTGACTACGACTTTAGCGATATTCACGGCACCTAGCGGTTGAAACAGAAAGCTGTGGCGACACGGTTCGCTCGCCGGCCTTCTCGAGCGAATCAGATATCCACAGCGCCTGGCGATCGAAAGACGAAGCCATGAAGGTAAGTTCAAAACACGTGATGAAAATCGGCAAAAAAAACCCTGACTGTGGCGTCGGAACTATTTGGAAGAGGGGGGAGAGGGCGTTTGGGTTTTCGGGGAGGGAAGGGTTGTTCCAACCATAGGCGAAAAGTTTTCAACTTCCTAGGGGAAGGGTTTGTGAATTTTGGGAAAGGTGGGGGCAACGAGCGCCCCCCCCCTTTCCTCAAAAATTCATTCCGGAAAGACGCTTTACCAAGTTACAAATGCGATTTCGTCTAGCGAATGATTATTTGAAATAAATCATTTTGCAGTGCAAAATGGCAATGAGAATCAAGCTCTAGAGATAAAGGAACCAGCCGAATAAATCTACGAGTATGCTTAATTTAGCTTTGTCATCTTGTTAGATTTGATCGCAAACATTACTCTATGCATATTACAGTGAAACCCCTTTAGAACGAACCTACGTACAGCGAATTATTGTCAATATCGAACTCACGGAAAATTAAAATAAAAATACATGTAAAAAGTATTTTTTTATAACGAACAACATATTGGCTATATCGAACTTTTTCCTCCCGGGAAGGCTTCCAAAAACACACAATCGTCTTGTAGCCTGTCAGCCCCTCAAAAAAAAGGTAGGAAAGAAAGAAAATTCCAAAAGCTCAAGCTGCGAACAAAATTGACAAAGAGAATGATTCAGAAGGGGACAAAGCTAAAAAACACTGCGTGCACGCATAGAAAAAAATTAATCTCAAAGCGGTTGCCCACGAAGTGATTAAAAAGGGGAGGTAAGCTAAAAAAAAAACTGCACGCATGCAAAAGAAAAATCTTTTCAGCGCTTTGTTACAAGGTGGAAGCGAAGATATGAGAAAGAGAAGGCTGTCGCCTTACAACGAACGCATCGTGGAAGTTCGTTGTAAATGGTTTTTGCTATATCGAACTACTTGCTATATCGAACTGATCGTAGCGTTTCCTGCTGTTCGTTATAAACGGGTTTGACTGTACCTCGTCCGTCCTAGTACTAAGGAGCAATTACTACCGTTTTGTTTGTGATATTGCTGGAACAGTATTAACATGCGAGGTCCCACCTTACTCCTTCGTGCCTCCAATGTCGAAGTTGAAGGGAACGAAGACGGTGAGAGTATTGAAGACAGAAAAAGACAGAAAGAAGGATTGTTTAAACAAAACGAAAAGAATACGAGGCTTCCTTGATGCTGGTTTGGCTCTCCCCTAACAAAAAAAAAACGAAAAGACATCCCTGCTTTCCCGCCCTCGTAATGTTGAGGCAACACCCAAGTAGAGAGCTACCGTGGAGCCAGGCTGGCGCTCGGTAGGGAACCCGGCGGCCAGGCGACTCTTGAGTCCGCGGTCGTCGGTCGCTGAGGCTTCTTCGCTTTCTCGGTCGTGTCTGGTGGCGCCTTCGAATTTTGCCGCATGTTGCCGCCATTAAACAACAACACATCGCCGACAAGACGTAGATGTTCCTTTGTCTTTTATGTTCGGCTTTTTTTTTTTGTTTCTTACGAACGCTTGTTTTTTACAAGCCGTGGGGGGGGGGGGCATTCCTCAAAGCGGCTTTGTGCGTCAAAAGTGGCCTTTCGCTGCTGTCACTTGTGCGCTTCGTCTTGCTTCTGCTTTCTTTTTGCTTCCGACACCACAATGGTAAGGTGTCCGAGCTCCTTTTCCGCCTTACTCTGTCCATTTTGTAGGGCAAGACCGCCTTAACCGCCTTAACAATTGCCGTCGCCGACAGAGTTTTTTACAGCGTATATTTCCTGCCATCTGCAGGCTTGTCTCCTTTTTTAATTGCTAATTGTTTTGCCCGAAATTGAGTTTCTTAAAATGTTTCGCATAGCAATTTTTGTTAGTACTGCAGATTGGGCGAGTTGGTAAGGCATCATAATTAACCAGCGCACAGGCAGACAGTTACTCAAAATCCAAACACGCACAAAAAAAAACACTCACACAGCGCTGAACTATCAACTGATTTGTATTTTAAAACTTCCTCTTCTTCGACCCCAAGCAATAGGTTGCCAAGGAAGAAAAGGGGAAAGACAAAGCAAAAAAAGGAAAGGCGAAAAAAAAATGTAGACACAAAAATGAACAGAAATATAAATAGAAGAAAAAGAAGAGGAAAATAAAGGAGAGTAATACTGATACAATTTTTGCCAAGTGTTTGCAGTTCATTTTTCTCGTGGCTCTTAAAGTCCCTCAATGTTTTTTTCACTGCATTACTTGCTCTGACTCATGGGCGACACCTGTCGATGCCCGCAAGCACCCGCCACGGCACACACATGAGGGGAATGAGACGTAGGTCATGGAGGCAAGTGTATTTCCTTTCCCGAGGAACTCCCGAAAAAGTTCCCCCCCCCCCCGGGAAATTGAGAACTTTCCGCCTACGCATGTCGCCATTTTGGATTATTGCATAGGGCACTGTAGGATAACTGGACCTTAGAGCGCCGTTGGCGTTGTCCACAGGTCTCTCAGGTAAGTGTGTGCCACTGTGGATAAATTTACATTCCAGTCCAGCTAGATAGCGAATAGCTGGTAATCACGTTTTAAAACTGACTGTAAACAAAACAAAAAAAAGTTTATTTCCGCGATTGCAGGTCGTGGATTTGAATGTGCACTGATTCTAAGAAGGTCTTTCTCGGTGGTTAGTGCTCCGGTGGTCCATGACGGCGCAATGTTCAGCGTTTTGGTGCTGGCGGATCGTTTCTTGAAAGTCCTTGGTTTCGCGGATGTACGTGGCTGGGGGGGATATTTCGGTTGTGGCGTAAGCAAAGACTTTTATTAGAATCATGACACGTTCCAACTACGCCAGAAAACATAAATACACGCTGTGTCACTAGTTGCGTCCAGTGCAGACTGGTGAAGGCAACGCCAGGCGAAGAGAGAAAGGGCGAACACTAGAAAGGCGGAACGGAAGAGGAAGATAATGGAGGGCGAGGGGGAAAGGGAGAGCACAAGGAATGTTAGAGAGGAGAGGATGTTTCTCTCCTGCTCCCCAGCCTCCCTACTGCTTGCCCTTTCTCGCCTCGCCTGGCGTTGCCTTCGCCTGTACTGCACGCAACTAGAGACACGGAGTATAGTCAAATGTTTCACGTTCATGTTTGGATTGTAGCAATGCGTATGAGACATTTTTAGTTCCTCGTGCGTTACGTTACGCTTTCAGTCGCCGTGCCTTGCGTGATATTACGTAGCTAGAATGCATGCTTTATAAACCATCACATTTTAGTTGAAGATTCTTAATGTGCCGTTTTGTGAACAAAAAAGTCTGACTCGAAAACGATTCATTTCAAGAGAAATCTGTAATGTTTCCGTGCACATGCAACGTACAGGCGCGCGATCCTACCTCCACAGATTACCTTTGTTTGTGCGAGAACAGAAGGCACTTTTACGAGCCGCGGTGCCTTTGTCATTATTGCATGCAGGTGTTCGTGAGATGACTTTGTATAGACGTTTTTCGTTTCCTTTCGCTCTCAGTCACGTGGGTTCGATATCTGGCATGCGGGACGAAAAATGAATAAAAAATTTTAACCTGGAATATGGGAAAAACATATAGGTGAGGCAAAACAAGAATGTGTGGCATTCACGCATTCTTAGTGAACACCTTCCAGCCGCGTGGAGAGACCAAAACGACGTTTCAACGCATACCAGAAGTTACGACGTTCAAGATGGCTGCGCCCTTGTAAGAAAAGATGCATACTCAAGAGAATCGGAACGACGACGCCACCGACATTTCAGAAAGTAAAACTCTCGACCACTAAGACCCACCCTGGACGATATGCTTGGCCGATTTTATCGTTGAACACTCTACCACTCTCACAACGTCGATTGGACGCCATGTTTTGCGCGCGTTGTTCGCGGCGCACGCGCGGAACAACCTCCCACCTAAAAACGAAATCTTCACAGGACGTCTAAATGAAATCTACTTGGATAGACGGAAGACGTCTTGTATAGACCAAGTGTGACGACGAATGAGCGAGACAAAGACCACCTATAGGAGACAAGGACTGCGAATTACTTCATCGTTAGTGGATCCCCGACGCGCCCCCATGCGACGAACACGCCGAAGCTGATAGTACGCAGGGCGCAAGTTCGTCTGCTTCTTTTGCAGGGGCTTGTGATGACGTCAGGAACGACGCCGAGCTCTGATTGGCTCTGCTTGAAGGATAGTGGGTAGACTTCAAGGCAGCCTGCTTTGGGGTCTACCCACTATCCTTATCAATGAGAGCCAATCAAAACTCCGCGTCGTTCTGACGTCATTGCAACCCATGCAAAAGAAGCATGCAGGCGAAGCAGACGACTTGCTCTGCGCATTGGTCCTGGACGACTGCAAGTTGTCTTTCCGGGAGTTTCGTATTGGGCGGCACAATTTGCAGATTCGACACTGTACAAAATGAACCGGAGAAATCGGCGCCTCCGCGGTGATAATCTGAGCTTTCTATTTTTCGGCTCGTTTTACAGCGCTCGGATCGCTATAGAAGACGTTTCGATGCGCAACTTTGCGCGGAACAAGTTTTGCGCGTCTCACCAAGATGTCGCGCCTAGACGTGTGTCGCGGATGTATTGGTATTCAGCTGGCATGCATGGTGTCACAGATGTTTGTGTGTTGCGCCCATGTATATGGTTGGAGTGTCTGCGTGCTTCTTACTTTTGCCCGTTTATTCTCGGAAGCGGTGATTGGGACAGCTGCATTTCAGAAATCACGGTGCACAACTAATATCGCGTTTTTTTTTTTTTAATTGGCTTTGGCGGTACGTTGTTGCGTGTCTCTATGGCGCATATGCAGAAGTCACCTCACTGGAACCTTGTTTCTGTACACGCGCAGTGCTCGACATCTGGTGCGGGCAGTGCTTGTCGAGACAAGTTTTCAGCTCGCGTTCAGTGAAAGAGGTATAGTACACCATAAAAGAGGTATTGAAATTATCTTCGGCTACGACATCGCACGAAGAGTCACGTCCATTAGAGAAACGCACCCGCGAGAAAAAAATATAAAATAAAAAACACGCGTGTCGACATAGCTGTGAAAAAAAAAAAAGTTGTTGCTTTTTACGAAAACTGCCGCGAAAATAAACTGTACACATTGCCGTAAACATCCGACGATGGATGTCGCGAGCCTGCCGAGGTTTCAGTTGAACCAGCTTCGACTGGTTCGAACTTTTGACACAAAGTTCGACCGCTAGGCGTACGCGCGCGCAAATTAAAAAAAAAAAAACGAGTTGACACCGCCTGGCGGAGGATGGATGCAACGTTCTAAAGGGGCCATGAAATGAATTTTGGCTGGGATAAATTATTTTAGATTGGGTTTTTACTAATCGCATATCGCCTCGTAAGCCCCCCCCCCCCCCCAAAAAAAAAAAAGGATGGTAGAACGTTAAAGGCTTGCTTTTCGCCACGAAAGTTTGGAAAATATAGCGCGCTGCTTGCTATCTCCTTTCCTTCGAAAGCTCTCCGCCTTTTCATTGTGATATGTGTATACATCTGCGGTATCCAAAAGTCCCGAAGCACGTCAGCCGGCCCCAGCTCACGCACTGGACACGAAGACTGCGTCACTCGGACGTACGCGCTCGTCAACAGTCAATCCGTCGACGAACATTTGGATTCGCGTTCGTGGCCAATGAGGCCCCTTTAACTAACCAACTAAATAATTAAAAGCTTCTATGTTTGCTTTTGTCTTGTTGTAATATTGGGGGGGGGGGGGAAATCTGTAAAATCTCAAACAGGCTGTTTTTGTATATAATTCTTACTCAACAGTTTAAAATTTGCTCGTAGAAATCGGGCAACACTGTTTAAAGAGTCGAACTTGGTCGAACTTTCTCAAAAGGTCGAAGGTTCGCCCGAACCAGTCGAACCTGAAGGTTCGATAAGCGCTCGCGATATTTCCGACTCAGGCCCCCTGCCAAACACTAGCGGTTGGAACATCAGACGCCGAAGTTTTCAAATCTGGCGGTCGTCTGACTCAAAAGTTGGAAGCGATTTATGGACAACTTTTTTCGTTTTCGATTCAGTGTGAGCGATATTCGTCTCTGCGGGGATCGCGGACTTCTCCGAGCGACATTTTGTCATTTTAAATTGCGAAAATCGCTTCACACTCTTTTTTTTTTCTCGCAATTTTAAGTTTTAATACGCTAACATCTAACCGGAAACCAGTTCACAAAGCTGTGTGTCTGGATATTTTTTTTTTATTAACAAAATTATTTATGTGGCAGGTGTTCCAATTCTTCTTTCCCTCGTTCGAAAGATAATAAAATATATCACCTGCAGTTTAGTTGAATTCGTTTTTATTTTTTATGGTGTTTCCCAGTAATACTAGACTTAGTAAAATTAACATTAGTATTCACCATTTCTTATCTTGTAGCGCTCTTCTTTTCCAAGAAAATTAAATTATCGAATCGATTAGAGAAGTTATGCGCATCTCTAACTCAATACAGTAAGTTAAACTCCATACCGTTTTCGATGCTTCATATTATGTTAGCATTATTGTTAGCGTTATTAGTATCATTATTTTATGCAAGAAGCTATCTGCTTTTCGTGTGTGGCTACCTGTTCTGGTGCAAAACGCGTTATATTAGTCGGAATATTAACCGAACTCCTATGAGCACAACGGCGCGCGATATCGAGAAGAGATACATTTGTATCGTTTCGAAGAAGAGAACGAATGGCAACAAAACTGAAACTTACCGGCACGAAGTTCGGAGACCAGAAAGCAGACGACAAGAACTCCGAGCAGAGCTACTGCTTTTCCTCAGCGCACGAAGTCGAGCGCGCCGAGCACAGTGGAGGGCCACCATTTTTCCCGGAGCCGACGGACGCAAGCACACTTCACTGCTCCGCCGATTTAAAAAAATATATATATAGATATTCTAGCGCGATTTAAAGCACTTTCACTTCATTCCGCCGTTGGTCCGTGGAGTTGGCGCTCCTCAGTCCTCCATTTCCAAGGGACTAGGAACCTACTGGCGTAGTAAACGCAGTCTCTCCTTTGGACGGTGGGAGAGTTCGGCTGTTTTCGCTTTGAGCCTTTGAGCTGGTTAGCCGAAAGCCGCTGGAGAGCGAAAGCGTTTAGTTCCTATAATTGTAGAAAGATGGCGCCACGTTATAACCAAAGCCGTTGTTATGGCAACCGGGCGTAGAGAGGCCCAAGTTTAGGAGCGGAAGCAACTAAAACCATATCGAGCGTTTGCAGTTTAATGGCGCGGACTTCACCTGCTCAGATTGGCGCAGATTGGTTCCTCGGTCGTATATATGCTCGCCTTAAGAGGAGGAGAACAGCGGGTGAAGATGCTGGCTTAAGCTTAGAGACGCTTGCAGATTGACGGTATTACCGCAGCTCCCAATCGAGCAGTTGAAAACACTCTCAAATCTAGGCACACTATAACGCCGTTGTTATGGCAACTGGAAGTCGCGCCGGTGGCGCCCTCTTGTGATGCGGCCGGTTCATCTTTGATTTTTTATTTCGTGGTTGCGTTTTTGTTTCGCAGGTAACTAATTGATCGAGGGACTCGTCTCTGTCTCTTACCTTCCGTTAGGTGGGCGAGAAGAACCCTTTGCTTGTGTTCTCACCGTCTGGTATTTTTTTTAAGGGTCGTGATTCACAGTTGTCTGCTATCGTTAAAAGAATCGTCTGCTTCGTTCGTTTCCACGAAAGCGCGAACGAGACATTCTTTCTGCCAGAGTGCTTTAGAAATTATCGCGTAAAGTGTTTTACGTTCTCGACTGGGGAGCCTAAATTCGAACAAAAAGCGCCAGACTGCCAATGAAAAGTCTTTGCATGCACGCGTGCACCAAATATGATAAGCGACGGTTCGTTGTAAACTAGTACGTAGCTTATTAGTACTACTAAAAACAAAAACATAAATAAAGTCATGTTAAAATAAAAATTTACGACGTGCTGTTTTCAAAGACAATAACTTTTTATGCATGTTCAATAGCCTTGGTCTTGGCTGATATTTATAGTGGCAAGGCCGTGTTACGGGTCAGAAACGTTTTACAAACGAATATCAGATATCATACTGAACGCAGAGATTTCACACTTCAAACAGAAAAATAACGAGCGCGTTTGCTTATAGACAACGGCGCTTCGGTGACTGTTTTATTTGAAACAGACCCGTTGTGATTAGAGTATTAATGAATAAGCTACATTCGAAGCAGGGTTGGGCAGTATCGCGATAGTATTTAAGAACCACTTTTAGTATGTATATCTTTGTATCGCGATATAATTTTTCAATCAGTATCTGTATTTCAGTATCGGAATACATTGTTGGTGTATTCCTTATATCGCGATACAATCCCGGGCCAATGCATCTCGTTACAATATGTTCGAGAAATCAGTGACCCCCAAACGAAAGCTCAAGAGATAGTTTCCTTTCTTCTTCTGTGCTTCAGAGGGGTAGAAGGTACAATACCTTGAGACTTCGTTATCATGCAGACCAAGGTTTGTTTTGAACATTATGGCCCTGACATTGGTGACTCCCGTCCCTATTTTCAAAAGATAACATATATATGTCATCCAGGGTGCTTCAATTGGGCAACTATCTTTTTTTTTTTTTGTAGAATCAAAACGTTGAAGGCACTGTGAGTACGAGTTTTATAACTGTACATTGCACTCCAAGCCACATTGACTAGGGCGAGCGTAAAGTTTATTTCTTCAGAACATCAGTTAAAAAAAATATATATTTCGTTTAAAAAGGCGACGTCCTGAAGTGACTGTAGAAAACGTACTGACATGGGTCTAGACTAGAGGGTGCTGACAGTTCGGGGATATTTGGGTAGATATATAAAACGAATTTAGGGGTTCGTGTGATATTGCTTCGATATATCTAAAGGAGAACTGCACTGCATTCTGGACGGAAAGTATTTCCAACCTACTGAAGGCTCGCTTAGTTCCCACGGCTTTATGTTAAAAGGAAAATGGCAATTCTACGCGAAAATAATTTGGGGCTCAAGAACGTCCCTTTCAACCTTTTTCCTCACGGTTAGTAGGAGTTCTTGTTTTCACTGGAGGACTCTTTTTTCGCTCTTAGATATACACCCTGCCAACGAAGCCTACCTATTACCGCCTTCAAGCAAGAGTCTTCATACACACACACAAAAAAAGTTTTTTTTTTTTTTGAGTTGTTTATTGTGAAAGTGGTCTTGGTTCGTTTTAATATGAACCCCTTGACACCTGTGAGACGCTTAATTTCGTTCGCTAACATGCCTATATGCTCATATCGGTAGCGGCTGACCGACGAGTCATTTAGAAAGCTACTTCTCATCAAATGTAGTCGAGTGTAGCAGCAAAGTCGTATGTTTACTTTTGTTTTGTATTGCTTCCATATGAAAAGATAAAATATGTAGCAAAAGTTGTTTCATTTCTCTTTTACAAATAGTAATTTTTTTCCGGTAATACAATAGCTCACGTCACACAAAGCTCTTTCAAGAAAAATATATGTGAGTGTTACTGCCCCGGCAAAACGTATTCCTGTATTTGTATTTCCAAATACTTTTATATTTTTCAAATATATTTCTAATACGTGTCGCGATACGTTTGTACGAACGTATTTCAGTATCAGTATTTTAGCTGTGTTCGTCATGTATCAGTATTTGTATTTCCAAGTACATTTTAGAGTATCTCTGCCCAACCCTGCTTCGAAGAAATGGCATTTCGGCCATCTTGCTCCTTAAAATCATCGTGGCGCAACTGAGTGAAGCTCTTTGTCTGTATCGTTGCAAGAAATGCTGTTCCGTCCTCCAGGAATGTTAGGATAGTCCGCGACAGGGAAAGGCGTGCGCCCGAAATGTCGCTTGTTTCCTTTCCCCTTCTTTTTGCATGTCTTTTATCTCACACGCTTTTAGTTTTAAGCTACATCACCCAAGCTCTGGCCCTGACACGGCGTACCTCAGGAAGCCGCAGTTTCGAGACGTAATTACTGTACCGCAAAGCACCAAGCAAACACCCACAAATAATGCAAAACAAAAACAAAAAACTTGGGGAAGCCTGTTTGTTTAGGTCCAATCTGCGAAGATGCGGATGAGGTGCATGGTAGGGTAGGCTTCACCACTTCGCACCGGAGTGCTCGGAGAAGCTGCTGACGAGGATGGGCGCTCGTCGTCTTTCCCTTACAAAAATTATCAATGAGTTTCAATTGAGTTTCTAATGTTATCGTATAGAATACATAAAAAAAATTCAATTGAAACTCATTGATAATTTTTGTAAGGGTTGTACCTTTGCTACATGGAGGTAGAAAGCTTCTGGAGGCGACACTACGCTGTGTAAGGGACATCGCCCCCCCCCAACGATGGCCAAAACCAAGGGACGTCATTGGACGAAAAGGCGTTGGCGCCAAGTCCCTTTCGTCCAATAGCGTGTCTTGGTTTTGGTCATCGCCGTTGAGGGCGTGTACCTCTTCGCAGCGTCATATGTCGCCTCCGGAATCTTCCTCCCGCCATGCTTTGCTGTCACCGACTAAATACGAATCACGCACAGCGAAGACGTCGGTAACCTAACACTCTGACGTCACGCTATTGCAGTGGCGCTGCTATCGGCACTGACAGTAGTGCTGACGTGGCACTCACTTTGAGTCACGCTGTGCAATTTCGTTAACTAAATCCCAGTTACAGTGCGCCTCTGCTGTGTGGATCATTACATTTCTGAAACAAACTAATTGCAACTGAAACGTGTGAGAAAAAAGAAAAGTTATGCCCATCTGTACAATTTAAAAAAAATGATTTATTTTTTTTTTTTTTTTTTACGTTGGGCGTGTTTTTTTATTATTGTAGCCTGTTGTCTAAGGTAAGCGTATGCGTGCCCACGTGTCTTCATTAATATTTTTATATTCCTCGCAAGCGTTGTTTATAAAGCCAAATCCTTAGATAGGCTGCGGAATCATTCGTCTCATCTACAGAGTGGACCGGTATCACCATACCTCAAGAATAAACCACGCCTAACGCTGTCTCTAAACGCAAACGTATAAAAAAATTTAATTTATGTTACGAGACTTGATCTCTAATCGAAACGTATTCATGTCAGATATCAAGTTCTTATTTTAAGTTATACACATCTCGCTGATGTCTCTGTACGCGGTCGTGGAAACAGCCTGCCGCCGCCCGAAACGTCGTATATACCTCCTTGTCCGCGTATTTTTTCCGAGTAGCACAACCTTATTACTTGCGATTACGTACATGCGCATGAACTGCTTTTCGAAGTTGTTTCTTGGTGGTATTTCTGTTTTGTGCTATAGTTTTTGCTCAGTGTTCTTGAACTCGTGAACTCTCTCACCCTTGTATTGGTTAATAAAGTGTGCGAGCACAAATACGGCGAGATTGTTCTTGGCAAAGCAAATTGTTGTGTGTATGTTTATACAGTCGGAAGTTAGTCTGCCTCAGTGGGCGTCTGGTGTCTCAGCTGTAGATGAGCAATTTAGCCAGTGCGGTACGACCGCTAGCCTGGGGTCTTTAACGTGCACCACGCAGTACAGTAGTGATACGACGACCGCACGCCGATACGATGCTCATCCAGATCGGAAACGGGCAGGGGTGGGGAAGGTTGTTCTTGGAAACTCTAAGAAGCTGTGTGATCAACAGTGAAGACATTTTCATCTTTAGTGTTAACAGTGCTGCGGGCATATCAATGCCAACGCTGCGTGCGAACAGCCGTGAAAATAGCTTCAGGCACCATACTGAAAGGACAGTGATGATAGAATCACCAAAACGACCAAGCGTGTTTGAGTACATGATAGACTGCGTTGTCAGTGCTTTGGACTGTGTACTTATTAACAACCGTACTAAAAAAAAAGAGAACTTCATTTTTTTTACGTGCTCGCCATCGTTTTTTTTTTGCTTTTATTTTTACAGAATTATGCTTTCCAATTTCCCGCCACGATTTTCCAGGCCCCAAGGGTGGTTCAATCCACCAACACAACGTGGCGCCACTCCCCAGGCGGTTTTGTACGCTTTTTTTCTTATTTCTTATTCAAACAACATGGCCGCCGCCATTAGATCCGCGTCCTCTTGACTACCTTGACGACTGGACTGGACCAACTTCTACCGCTTCTACGGCGTGCATTCGTCATTTGTGTCACGTTTTCGGCGTATCGTCGGTGTCGTCGACTTGCAGGTCATGGAACCTGCCCAAACAACGCAGCTCGAGCCACGGTTCTCGACCCACGAATTCTCCCGAAAGTTCGGCGAAGCCGTGGTGCATTTCCTCGTGCTCAAAATGAACAAAAGCTTCTTTCTGTGGATCGGATCCCGCAGAGCGAACTTGTCCAACATAGCCGTCGCCATGAAGACTGCCTACGACAAAGTTCCGACGAGCACGGGCCTCCTCGGTGATCCATCGGACCTGACGTCGACTTCGTTGGCGTCCAAACTTGCGAGTCGGACGGGCTGTCAAGTGTTTGTGAGCTGCAATCTGGCGGATCCGGATAAGGCAACTGTCAACTTCGTCCACGAGTGTTTGGCCGAAGAGATGACGCTTTTTCCTAACAAATTTTATTAAATGGCTTTGCCTGAGTGCACGTGTGCATCATAGTTCGTGTTGTGTTCTCTGACCCCGTGTCGTCTGCATTTGGAGCGCACATTAGCAGAAGCAAAATGTGTCGTGACAAAAATGGGTCGTTCTGTTCCTTTAAAGCTAGAATATTCAAACATCGAAAGACGCCCAGCTGGCCCAGCAACATGATGTTTCCCAGTTTTCGATTGCCCTCGGAGTTAGCTCGAACCGGCCGGAAACTAGCACCGGACGTCACGTTTCCGCCATTTCCAACCTTTCCAACCAGAGTCTCCAACTGCTTTGATTTGCTATCACGTGGTTAGTAAAGCGCGATCCGAGTCAGTATCGTTGGATGCAAGAGTAGCAAATAACCGAACGCGACCTGACGGCTGTGACGTCACCACAGGGGTGACTGCTGCTGCTGTCTTGTATTCAGTTGTTTATCAGGTGTTGGGATTTCGCAGGAGCCGTCTGTGCCGTCTGGACCAACAAAAATACAAAACAAAGTAGATGCAGTCTTGTACGCGTTGCCGCGCACTAATTTGATGCCCCAAAGCCACATATCTGACATTGCCAAGCATGTCAGAATCCTACGGTGAGTACTGCCTCGTTCAATGCTCCGCGTGTGCTTTTTCGAGAAGAAAAAAATGAGAACACCTTCGCCTTCGAAGCTTTTCGGCAAGGCCCAAGCCCATCATCCTAGGCCTAAGCCTCTTCTGCCGTCGCTCAGTTATTAATCGCATTTAGTGATCCTAGTTGGCGACGAGCTTTGTTCGAGCAAGCAATCGAGCCCGGTTGAACCCATTTCTGTATACGTGTATCTCGTACTTGCATTTTCGTGCGTGTTTTGACCTGTGTCGTGGTCTTGTTCGCCGATTCGCCCGCCGACCAGCAATGCTCAAACGTAGGAAATCCGGTAGGAAAAGTGTCAACCGTCCCTCAATTTATGCTTGTTTTCTTACGTTCGACGTGCGAAATGCGTCATCGCCGCAGTTTTTTTGTTTTTGTGTTTTGATAAACGTAGGCTTCGACGATTCGATGGCTCGCTGCAGTGCAATTTGCGTTTGAAGCGTTGTCGGGAGTGACTTTTGCTCTCGGCTGGAGAAGCCAAAGTCCGTTGCTTGCGTGCGTGCCTTAGTTTCCTGGGAACTTCGACTTAATTTTGAGCTGAGTCGAGAAGTGTCCGCGATCCGTGCGCGATGGTGCCGCCCGTTGTCGGTGAGTTTGGCTGGAACCACCATGGTATGTGTTGCTATGTTGGCGCATGGCCCAGTTTGGGCTATCGCTGGCAAAGGCACATCTTTGTCGGATTACGGAGCAAAATCAAGCTTTTTGGCGACTTTGTAGAGAAGTGCGTGGCCAACTAGCAACGCTAAAGTGTTAAAAAAAAAAAAGCTTGCAAACGAATTGTGTATGATTGGCTTTCGAGAAGCATTATCCCTGACCTTGTATCCGAGTGGCCTTCGGTTTGCATTTATCGATAGGCAAACAGCTGTCGATCGATCTTGGGATGCGTCGACGAATCAGCAACAGGGATTGGCACGCTTTGTGTGACTGTATTTGGTTCGACATGTGTATAGAAATATCGCTGGAAACTGATTCACCGTGGTTGAGGTATTTGGTTCACTCCCAATTCTTCAGCATACTGATTATGTACTGCACAAGTTGTTTGCAGTGTGCTACGGGAGAGGGTGACTAAAACGCAAGGAGTAGGTGAGCTACACGCCCATTGTCTAGCAGTGCAGCCTGGCAGTGTGCTATGGTTGCCCGTTAACATCTGTGGATGTAGCAGCATCGTTGCGTACAGATTTTCAGGAACTGGACGGACGCTGGCTTTCAGTAGAGTCAACGAAATGCCCTACAGAAACATTGGTAGTGACTTCTGTGTTTGCAGAACGGAAACATGTTCAAGTTTAACGGGATCCATGTTTCTCTGCCACCTTCTCTCGCAGATTACCTCTTCAAGTTTCTAGTCATTGGCAGTGCTGGCACGGGCAAGTCCTGCCTCCTGCACCAGTTCATTGAGAACAAGTGTAAGTATGCCGCATTCAGGCAGGGCCTGGGATCACAGTGTTGTGCACTCTTGGCCGGAGCTGCTAAAACTTCCCGTCGCTCAGGGGGCGCCACTGTCCAACTGGCTTCTCACAGTTATTCAGCGCCCGTACATGAATCTAGCCTTGATACTGGAAAGGAGTCGGTGGGGCTAGTGAGACCGACAAGTGTAAATAGGATCTAGTTTACCAGTGATGATTCTTCGGAAATAACGTGCAGCTATTGAGAATGCCTGCCTGTTGCATTTGATTTATGGGTAGTTTGCCGCGGTTGTGGGCATAACCTCATTGTGGGCTTTCCGTATCGACATCGATGTTGCTGTCGGTTGGCTCCAATTTTTCGGAAACTGGAAATGTTCGATGTCTGGATCGAACGAGTCTCGACGTCTCGTCTGAACCTCACCGCGGGCTATCTCCATCTCTTCCTTGCTTTATTTTGTTGCCTGCCTACCCCAAACGCCTTGTGTTCCACTTTTGCGATTCTGAAATGACCGGGTAGCATTGAGCGAGCCCGCTTGACCCGTATTTTCTGTATCTTGCGCTCTGCACGACTCCAGTCAAGGCGGAGTCCAACCACACGATCGGAGTGGAGTTTGGATCCAAGGTGGTGAACGTCGGGGGACGATCGGTGAAGCTCCAGATCTGGGACACTGCCGGTCAGGAGCGATTCAGGTGAGCGATGGAGTTTGAGGTGAAGCGTGAAGGGACACACTTTTCAGTTGACACGAGTGGTTGTTGTTGCGAGGATCGGTAGTATGAACGAGGATTTCTCCCGTGGGTGTTTCGTTGGTGACGACTTTGGTGCGAAGTGTGTGCGATGTCCGCGGGTGATTAGTGATCTGACGGTTGGTGTCTTCTCGGTAGGTCTGTGACCAGGAGCTACTACCGAGGAGCTGCGGGAGCATTGCTTGTGTACGACATCACCAGGTGGGTTGTTTTATACTGAGCCCCTTTTCCGGCGCGTTTCCGTTCGTGTGCGCCGGTTCCGCACTTCGCTGATGATCTTGTTGACTACAGGCCTGGCCTATGTCTTTCGGGGTCCCTGCATTCGTGCTGCCTACGTCAGTTACTCAACCTATAATTTCTTTAATGCGAAAGCATTAACTGTTTTATGGAGCGAGCTGACGTTATCGGCCGTGCCAAACGGCAGATAAATTCCCGAAGCCGTGATCTGAGGCATTCCAGCTTTGAAACCATGCAGAAAGCCACGCAAAATGTTTCAGTTGGCGCCTCCCCATGGCACTGTGTGTCCGCGAGGCAGTGACTTTACCGCTCCACGCCCAAGGTCAGCGTGGCGAGGAGACCGTGCGTGCGCTCAATTCTCGACGCAAGTACGCTGCAGACGACATAAGGGAGCGGAGGAATGGCATGCATGCTTTCACATTCACAACTCGGTGCATCGGTGTACCTTGAGCCTTTTTTTCTATTTGCATCGGGCCACGATTGTCAGTGTTCGAAATTTCGCATGCAACTCGGGCAGTGTTATTTAAAATGATTATTACAGCTAAATAATGTGTCTGTTTTTTGCCTTTCTGTTGCTAGCAGCTAGCAAGCTGCTATCAAGTAAATCTGGTTTTACCCCAAAACCGGAACTTTTCGAGCATACGGGGACAAAGAAAAAGTTCTTTAAACGAATCTCTGAGCCACCGGAGCTACTCGGACGGTTTTGGTCACAAGGACTCCGACATGCATTCTCTCGGTCCGGCTCCAACGACGCGGAACATTGCGTCGTCCGAACGAAACGTCCTTGACCGCAGCCGCGGGCACCTCGCACCAACCGACCTCCCACGGCACTTGTTCCTTTTTCTTTGGCCGTGCAGCCGCGAGACTTACAACGCGCTGACCAACTGGCTGACGGATGCGCGCACCCTGGCAAGCCCCAACATCGTCATCCTGCTGGTCGGAAACAAGAAGGACCTGGAGGACGACCGAGAGGTCACCTTCCTCGAGGCCAGCCGCTTCGCCCAGGAAAACGGTGAGCTCCTCACACGTTGCTGCTGCTCTTCCGTGATCCCTGGCTGTGACACGGCAACGAAGGTGAATGTGACGGGAGCCCCTTCCGCTGCAGGTCTCATTCCAGCTTGGTGGTCCGCAAAAGTTCCAGCAGCTAGGAGTCGAAACGCCGTTATTTTTGCTCTTATTTTCGGGAAAATGAACCGAGCAATTCGTCTTCTTCGATGTTGTGGGGCTTCAATACCCGTTCAACAAAAGTACTAGCTGCACGATTTCGGGAACGGCGCCGCCCGCCCTGCTTCCCTTTTCTCCGAGGCCTCTCGCAATGGTAATGCACGGCAACCGCCGAAAAATAAAAATTAACTTCCGTGATACTTTTTTTTTTTTTTTTTTGTAGTTTGGTGTTTAGGCTGAACGCTTCACATTCCTAAAACATGGAGAGAGTAGAGATTTTTATTCTTGTGGGTCAGTGTGAGGTCACAAGGGCCAGCACGAGGCTCGCTCATCTTTTTTTCCCTCGACCACCGTTTATCTCTGGGAAGGTTTATCGGAGGGTCATAACCTCTGTCAATACGGGCAGAAGATTATCTCCTGGCACCAGATAATCTGCTTGGGTGACTAGAGGACGAACACAACAAGATTGTAAGCCTCAGTAGCAGTGACACCAGAAATTAGAAAAACACTCCAGCAACCAATACGTCTTTCTTAAAAATTGCACATGCAAAGTGCACAGTGAATAACCGAATTACTGTAGCCTGCCCCGACACTCTCTTCTTGCGTATCGTAAAGCCCCTCTGTAAGCAAAAGTAATGGCATCTTTGAAGGACTCATGCAAAGGAAAAAAACATTTTTTTTAAACAGCTGGATTGGGAAAAGGAAGTCATAAAACGAATTTACAACGAAAAATAGCAATTTTTAGAGCTATATTTACGGCGCTATACTGAACTTGTAGTTGGCGCCACGGGCGCCGCGGAAAAGTGGCCCTTATTTATCACGTGACTGGACCCTATTTGTCACGTGGTACTTGCGCTCTTTCGGAAGTTTCCTATGGTCTCGAAAAGTTACTTATGAAGCTTCGTTCGAAGTTCAACAAAAACAAAGATTAATAAGTATTTTTAGAAGCCCAAAGGAAGCTCCTGAAAAAGCGCAAGCAGACGTGATAGACCTGTTCACGGCGGCGGCGCCCTGAAGCACACGAACTTGCGCGGCGGCGGCGGCGTGGAGAAACTCGTCGAAGCAGCGGCGCACAACGCCCGGCGTGCGGCGGCGTGACTTTGCAGCGCCGGCGACGCAGGACGGCGGCGCAGAGTTCTACCACGTGACCAGCGGCGGCTCCCGCGGGCGCCAACTACAAATTCGTTTTGCGCCGTAAATATAGCTCTAAAAATTTTCTTTCTTCTTTGTAAATTCGTTTTACAACATACTTTTTCCATCTAGGCTGTTTAAAAAAAAAAGTTTTTTTCCTTTGCATGTGTCCTTTAAAGGGCACTGCTCGCTACGCTGGAATGATCATGAAGGTGGGCAAGCCAAAAATAGAGATAATTGTGCGTGCGGACAAGGAGTGAGTGGAGGGAGGTGGAGTGCCTTCAGAGCTCAGTGGAGTCTACAAGCCGAGGGCCCCAATCAACAAACGTCAGAAGCACACAACGCAGCTGTCGGCGTCTTTCTTTCGGCATGTTCTTTGTGGCTAATCCTATCGCCTCCAGAAAGTGCACAGTGACAATGCACTTTTATTTTGTGCATGCACATGTTTGTGTCTTTTACCCTTCGACTGCACTCCGACTTGTGATTCAACCAAATGCAAAAATGCCGCCTACTGTCCTGGCACCATGATGATCGTGAGTGGGTGAAAAAAAGCGACAAGAAATGAAGAAAACGAGGGACAACGGCTGCGCTCATAAATTGAATACTATGGTGTGCACCGAGTGTAGGCGGTGCAGGTAAATTGAAAATGTGTCTAGTCGGCTACAGGATAACGGTTTGAGGGAAGCTCCTCCCCCTCCTACTTCAGCAGAGTGGACGCAGGAGAGGAGGTCGCCTTCTCTCCAGCATTCGCACTACTAAGAGGGAAAGGGAGGGAGGAGCCTCTCCTGACCTGACCTTTTAACATGTCACCGACTAGTGGAGCACAGTGCGCATGTAATACTTCAGATTTGATTCACGTGCTGCGTCGTGCGTTTTGTTCTTTAGAGCTCATGTTTCTGGAGACCAGTGCCCTGACCGGGGAGAATGTGGAGGAGGCCTTTCTCAAGTGCGCCAAAACGATACTGGCCAAGATAGAGTCGGGTGAGTGGCCTTTCTACGCAAACTCTTCTATTCCGTAGACAAGGGGTGCACAACAAACGGCCCGCGGGCGCTTTTAGCGGCCCGCGGCCCGGCTCGGCGCAGAAAGTCACTTACTATGACATTCAATCCACCGAGCGCCCGCTCCGCTTGGCAAGCAGCAGTGAAACCCTTTGACCTACTTTTTTCAGTTTTTGGCAAAGGAACTACGATTTCTCAGTGCAAATTTTCCTTCTCCACTAATCCCGCTGACAACAAAAAAAAAATGTGTGCAGCCGTTCCTGTTTTCGGTATGGTTCTGTCTCAACATGGCTGTACACGGAACGCGAAAACTTCTTGCTCTATCTCCACAGATCCCCTTCCTTCTTTCACCACGGAGGCTATCAACCCTCTCCCTTCCTCTTCGAATAGTCAGAGGTTGCATCGTCGGATCGGAGAACTCCGATGCGACGATGCAGCTGCAACTCATCGACCTCCGATATCCACCAGCGCTGAAGACTATGCAGTGCGAATCTCAGCAGCATGAGTTCTACAAAATCCTAGACAAGAAAAAGTGTGGAAACTTGGTGGACCACGCCTTGAGACTGTCGTCACTTTTCGGGAGCACGTATGCTTGTGTGAGCAGACCTTCTCACTGATGACTCTCAACAAGAACCGCCTTCGATCTGCCATAACGGATATGACATTGCGAGATGTGCTAAAGATGGCAACGAGCGCGATGACACCTGATATCGGAAGCCTGACCGCAGCAAAAAAAATGTGACAAATCGCATTAGGTGCGGCCCCGCACAGATTTCAATAAACATAATTTTGGCCCGCCTAATTTTTTAGTTGTGCACCCCTGCCGTAGACAGTCTCGGCACTCAGTGTACAACTGTATCGTGCCCCCACACGCAGCATTCTTATCGCCATGCATTGCAGGGGTTAGCGTGTGAAGTGCATGTAGCTTGGCAGGTTCGCCAGAGTCGTGCCATACGACTCTGGTGATTTTGTTGGGATGTCTCGATGAAATCGATGCACTCATTACCCCACAGCAACTTCTTTCTGAGGGGCCAGTGTGTCATCAAAGTAGAGTTTCATGATGACTCAAGTAACTACCACCGAAGAGAGTGGACGACGCATAAATTATGCGACGCAAGCGTTAAATATTAGCATACTTTACACAGACCATTCAAGCAATACAGGAGTCAGTCCCCTTTTCATTGCATACCGCTACTATCGTTTACATGCTGAAACATCCCAGTTGAAAATTTTTGACCAGCTAAATAGTTCAGATGTTTCACTGGGTCCACCATTTCCTTACCAGGGGTGTGACATCTGCGCCAATTGTGCCATTTTGATACAAACCCAATTTTCTGCTCCTAGTTGCGCCAAAAACGCGAAATCGGTCGAAATTGCGCCAGACTGCGCCAGAATAACTAAAAGTACAAAACAAATGTTTATGGAGACACTAGATTTAACGGGAAACGAGAACTTGTTGGCAACATTCAATCTCGTCGTAGTAAAGTACACGGCACGGGTACAGGGTGGCGTAAGCAACCGCCGGATTCGAAGATTTCAGCTGTAGTACCTCTTCTCTCTCTAGAGTCTCTACCTATGCTACGTGGTCGTTTCCCGATTTTCCTATTTTCCGCTGTCATTTGTGACTACATGCTACCAGTGTACTGTCATCTCGCTGTCTGGCCGCGGGAGGTACAGCGCACAGGCTATCAAGATGAGCAAGTATTTGTTGCGTTTTGAGAGTAAATCTTTTCTTAAAGTGCTTTTATGAGCGCCTTTATTGTGTAAATGTTCATTCGTGTCCGTAATCTTCTCATCAAAATGGACGGCGCCGTCACCGTGAGTGAGAGAACAATGAATGAATCAGTCACACACCCGTATTTAGCGTGCACGTGCTGCTCATAGTTTTTTGGCCAATTCACTATTTACCTTGGGACTCACTTTTGTGGAGAGCTTTTCTTACCTGCACGTGATTTCTACGAGCGTCCGATCGATGTCTGGTTGTAGTAAACCGTGCTTCCCTGTTCGTGCTCTCGAATCACCGCTTTAAAAAGTTTTGCACTACAATTGTGCTTTGGCACCGGTTCGTATAAGTTTGAGGTACCTGATGCCCACCTAACTTTGCAGCAAGCCTGTGTTCCCTGTCCTCATCTATGCGCACTGGACTCGGGTTGGCCTTTTTCGGTTTTTGTTCTTTTATATTTTATCTTGGTGCGTATCGGCGCTGATGATTTATTGGAACCAGGGCGGAAAAAAATAACAATTAAAAACGAAAAATCAAATTTATGTGATTTAAATCAAATTTTTTATGATTTAAATTGCTGATAAGCTGCTCTAACATTTTCTGCTCCTAATCCGCTCCAAACGGTAGACTTCTGCTCCGAAGTTGCTCCAAAATGCGTAAACTGATGCTCCAAAACAAGAATTTTGTGCTCCTAAGCTGCTCCAAAATCCAGATTTTCTGCTCCAAAAATTGCTTTAAAGCCTGTTTCACCTGTCTCACCCCTGTCTTACATTCGACGGTGCTTATTGTCTTGATCGGAAACTGCTGCCTGTCCGCACGACTAGCACATGACCGTATATAGCACACGCATTAGGTCATCCTTAATTCTAATTAACTCTACCCTGCGGGCTTCAAGCTCCGATTTCCTCAGACCCTGTCTCCGGATGAATATGACACAGCAATACTTCGCTCTCGGCAAGAGTTTATTTACTCATTGCCTGGGGGGTTTTGGGATCGGGGAACAGTGGTCAGCGAGGCCGGGGGGAGATCTGCTGCCCCCTCCCAGCGGTAGTCGTCCACACCGCGTCATGGGGACGTCGTCGTCCAGGGTTGCCGTCCGGTCCGTTAGTCGAGTCCGCCACTCAACATCTTGCCCGCACTTTCCCCGCGCCATCGTCCGTCTCCCGCCACATCCCGTGCCAGCGTTTTCGTCTCCTGTCACCACTGCACGCTTGCTGTCCGCCGTTCGAGAGAGCCGCCATCTGAGCGAGCGTCACCGTCCAAGAGAGCCTTCCTCTGTTCGGCTTCCCCTTTTCAAGCCTTCGCCCCTTTGTTCTGGAAAGCCAGTTCCGTGACGTCAGTTGGCTTAGGGGAGTGGTCCAGCCGGACCTTGTGGTGCGCAAGGCCATCAAACCCCCTTCCCGGAGGTTTGATGGCCTTGCCATCAAACCTCCTTTGGCGCGCTAAGCTTCTGCCGGAATTTGGGGCCCGAAGGGTCGGCATGAGGGAGGACAGCCAGATCTCCACAACCTTTGGCACGTCGTCGAGCTTGCAGCTTTTGCCGGCAGCCCACCACCATCGGCTCGACCTGTAGGTCTAACGAGCCTCAGGAGTAGCGCATCCTCGGAGCAGTCCACGTCCACGCACACACTCGCCCAGTCGAGCGCGCAAACATTAAATATGTGCACCAACACGAGAACAGCACACGACACATGGTTAGAACGGTAGGTTCGGATCGGAGAAATTGGCGTCGCACCCACTCCTGGCTGTGACATCCTGATTCCCGAATGGGGCACTTGTGCGAGGGCTTCTGGAATAGTCACCGTCATCAGTCTGCGCTTTTTATTTCACACACAAAATGCTGTAACTTAAGAAAAAAACAAGTGCTTTGGTCCAGAGTAACATTTTAGATCCTAACCATGTTGAATGAACCTGAGACGGGTAGAGAGGAAACATCAAAACGTAGAAGAAACAGAAAATAGACAGGACGACGTCTCAAGAGGTCGTCCTGTCTATTTTCTGTCTCTTCTACGTTTTGATGCTTCCCTCACCCCAGTCTCAGGTTAATTCAACATGGTTAATAGTCACCAGCTTGACTGCACCCTCACCATATTTTAGATCTGTTTAAACATGACAATGCGACGCGATCGGTTGTTTGGTCGTGTCCGCTTGCGTTGCCTCAACAAGAGGTGTCTCGGGTACTGACCTTTGCACACCGTACCTTCGCCGAGAAATGTTCACGCGTTGCAAGCGTCAAGTTGCCAGTTATCGTTGCCCACCTTACTGGGTATTCCAAACTGAGTGCAATGTCGTCCCAAAAAAATTGCTGTCGTGAGGATGCGCCGACGCCACCCTCATGACGCCGCCAAAGCGGCCGCAGCCATGGTTTTGGGAGCCACCATTTTTTAACTGTGCTCTTCTTGGCTTTAGCCAACTTCTCATCACGAATCCTTTTTGGAGGAGCACAAAGACTCTTTACGTACGCACGTAGTTTCCGAAAAATAGTGTACGCTAAAATAGCAAACACAAAACCTCTTTAGCGTTCGGCGCATACACAGTGGTGATGCCGCCATTTTTTGCGTACGCAAAGCTTTAGCGTGTGCTATTCTAAAACTTCCTAATTTAGTCACAGCGCAAGAGCGAGGTGCGTAACTTCGACCGTGAACGCATCGCAGTTGCTGAACACTGCGAAGCACGTGACCATCCGATTGACTTCTCCCATGGACACGTGATTTACACTGAGCCAAATTTCCTAAAAAAGGCTTCTCTTGGAATCTTGGCACATCTAACAGATGCCAGGAAACATCAACAGATCCCTAGGTGCCTTACCGCCCACTTAAAAAGAGGAAATAATGTTTTCTCATTTACAAAGACAAAGAGGTTGAAGCTGTGACTGCCTCGTACAACCTATAGCCACCCCTGAAGAAGTAGCCAAGCAGGCTTCGAAACGTCGGGACTTCTTTTTACAGTTTTGTGGTTGGAGAATCCTTTTTTAATTTAATTAAGCTGTCACTGTTTTCCTCTCCTGTTAGAATAGAAAGGTTATCAGCAAAATTACTACCGTAATATTGGTGATAACCTTTCGTGATAATAATAGACGTGATAATAATAAACATCGTTGAGGTCTAGGACAACCTCAACGATGACTTCCAGGTTGCCGCCATCTATGAGCGACGGCAGCAAGCCGGTTGTCTGGTTGTCGCCGTCGCTCATAGATGGCGGTAGCTGTCCAGAGGGTTGTGTCGAGATTTATTTGTCCACGGAGACGAAACTGGGGACCTAACCCTTAACAGCTCGCTGTAAAAACCTTGGCAAGCATAAATACCCTGTCAGTGTCCCTTTAATGCTAACCTAACCTGATTTAACCGATGATGTTAACATTTGACCCCTCTTTCCCCTTCAGGAGAGCTGGATCCTGAGCGCATTGGCTCGGGCATCCAGTACGGCGAGGCGACCCTGCGGAAGCTGAACCGCACCCAGCAGCAAAGGCGTGCCCCCGCCGACTGTGCTTGCTGATTGGACCTAGACCGCCTGGACGTCGGGCTGAGTCCGGCAGGACACCGGCCCAGCAACGGTCAAGCATCGGGTCTACGTTGTCGCGAAATACCCGCTTCTTCCTCCATCGGGGACGTACCCTTTCTTTGTGTGTTCTGGTTTCATCGCTATCTTTTTTCGTTGACGTAATCCCTTTGTTTGAGCCAGGATATTTTTTTCTTTTTTCCGCACTACAGACAAAATGTTGAGAATAGTGAACGGCTCCCCTTTTTTTTCTTTTTGATTTTCAATCTGCAAACGGTGTCACGAGAAAAATCTAAATTCGTAACATTTAACCTTTTTCTTGGCCCCCCCCCCCCCCCCCCCCAAAACCCGATTTCTTCTTTTTTTTTTCCTTTTTTTTTTTTTTTAACGGGGGTAGGCTTTTCTGCCTGCATATCACGAACACTGGTTTAGGTTGTCTGAAAGAGTTTATTAAACGGTTATAACCTTGCCGTCTAGAGTATGTAGAGCCGTTTCGGCGACTAGCGAGCTGAATCTAATGCTGCTTCTGGATTGGGGATTGGGCTCGTTGTTGACGTGCAATGCTGGTCGATCCCTTGGATTGCGACGACCCTCGACGACAAGCCGAGCAGCGTAGTCCGCTCCTGTCAATGCACAATAGCGAAGGACTTCTCATCTTGCTTTCCAAAAAGAAAATGCGAGCTTTCGTCATTTTTCTTTTTTGAATTCCTTCTCATTTATTTCGGGGTTGCGGGTGCAAAGCTCCGATTGCCATGTGTGTTAGTCTGGTCGGCGCTCTCGTTTTTGTTTTCGTAACAGCTTTTTTTTTTTTTCCGTTTATTTCTGTCGTCTAGTCATGCCCTTTGTACTTGAACGAGCTTTGGGGCAACCTTCCCCCTACCCTATTTATTGTCTCCACGTAATCGAGTTCGTCCGGAACGCGGCGAAAGGCCGGCAACAATGGTTTGCTTGCGTCCAAGAAGTCGCTTTGGAGGCGTCGGCGGAGCCGCATATATTTATGCATTTGAAGCTTTTTTTTAATTTTTCTTTTCTGTATTGCCCAGAAGCATGTACACTTCTCACAGTTTTTTTTTGCAGCCCTCAATGCAACATGCTTCAGGCAATGAAAAAAAAAAAAAGAGGCCCCAAAAAGTTTATTTTTAACATTCCACCTAACGTTTGGTTCATATTTCCATCGAGCGCCTTAAAATTCTTTGCGCCCTTTGGAACAAAGTATGTGCATCGCAATACTTTCTTGTGTTTTTGCACAGTGTAGTTGGACGTGCCGTAAATATGTCGATCGAGAAAACCCCCTCCGGAAACTCGTTGCCTTTCTCAAGTTAACGCGCTAACTTGAAACACCTCTTGTAGTAACTACTAGCTCTCCGTCTGAGAGGAGTGCAGTTTTCTTGGGGGGGAATAAAACATACTGAGTTAATGCTGTCGTTGTTTTTCTAGGCCCGTTTCTGTTTTTATGATCTTTGTTTGTCCTAGGAATAAATTCATGTAACAGCATTTGCACCTTGTCGGGATGTTTGTAAAGCAGCGTTCGTGAGTTTTGATTTTTGGTTGTGATGACTAATTGCTGTTTTTGTTTGCTGCGATTTAAACCTTGCGGGGTTTTTTCTTTTTACCTTCCACTGCGCTTTTTGGATGTTGAGGCAGTGCTCCTTTTTTACGATCTGGTGTGTTTGCTCCCCGCTGTATATTGGTACTTGGGTACAAGCGAGTCAGTGATTGTTACGTGTTCTCATCCTGTTTTTAAGCATCTATATATATATATAAATATTAAGATATAGTGGAAGCTGCAGCTGATGTTCTGTATATAAGATCTATCTTTTAATAAAGCAATTTAGCAGTTCACACTGGGCATTGTCTGATCCTTGACTGCCTGCCCTTTTCCAATGACTTTCCTTGCACTTTCTTTTTGAGTTGTCAGGAGAATGCATCAAATTCGTTTTTGGAAATTGGACGTCGTCCTTCCAAGTTCTTGAACACTTGGCTGTAATAGTTTCAATTTACACACAAACATTAATTTAATTAGATTTTTTTTTCTTTTTTTACATTGTAGTAATAGTTTTATGATGGTGAGTATCATGAAAGACTAACAGAACAAGCTGGCTTTACTAATGGCCAACTCCTTTAGTACCTAGAATAACTTGCCTGTGAAAATAATTTTATTGGTTTTGCCCATCTGGTAGCACTCTAAGATGTGTTAAACAATCTGAAGACTAATTTGCTCCATTTTCAATATCCTTGACGTGTTCAATCTCCGGACCGTTCACCTGCAAAATTAAAATGTAAAAATTTGCCGTTTCTTTTTTTTTTCATTTTTTTGTCGTTTGCATTGTTGGACGCGCATTTCTTACTTAAATGTAGCGCCGGAGATCCGAACCAAGTGCCAAAGTTTCAGCATAGAGATCAGTGGCTTCAGCATTAACCATTAACTTGGCTATCTTAATAAAAAGTTATGGATTTTCTGAAATTTTCAATGGGAAAATGGCGGCCCACAGGGTTGCGCGTTCAGTCATCTTGAAATCCTAAGTTGTGCGGAAAAGACACACCTCGCGCGTGTAGGAGTTGTGCACCGTCGATTCCGGCCGGTCACGTGACTAAATTCGGCGAATAGCGGTGCCGCGCATGGAAAACGGAAGGAGGCAAAAGCAGCGACTTTCCTGCACGGCACAGGATTCTTACGTGATCACTCTAGAAAACGGACAAAGATACCTTTAAACTTTTGAATAAGGTAAATTCACAAATCAGTAGATAAAACGGTTAATGCTGAAACTTTTGCGCTTTTGCATCTAGTTCGGACCTCTAGTGGTAAATTTGGGGGGAGAATGAGCGTTCAGGTGAAGCGCAGTTTATTTTGGCACGTAATGTGAAACGGCACACATTTACTGAGAAAGCAGTCGGAACAATTTGAACGTATTGATGAAATGTTCTAACATGGTTACTCCAACATAAAACTGGGTTACCCGCGGCATAGAAATTTGTTCGGGCGGGGGACATGCTTTTGTATCTCATGCTGCACGGTTCTTCTGATTCTTACCTGAGAACACATTGTCGTCCGACGAAGCAGTCAAGCCAAATTTTCCGTCTCTAAGGGAATACATTTCTTTTACCTTAATTACAAATGAATAAAGAAAAATGTCAAATGCCCATGCAAACAAATGTAGCAGGAGCTGGTAGCAGACGACGTTAGCATCGTCGCTATCATCATCATCATTCTTGTGTTCATTTCACCGGCGGCCTCCTTGCCGGCAGCTGTCTTTGTTGATCTCTGGATATTTTGCTTGGCATATTCACACCTTCACCTCGCTGCAACAAACGAACCAGCACTTGTGAACTACAAACCGTCACCCACCCGCGTCCAACTACATTTCCGGGTTCCCAAAATCCGTGAAAATGGTAAGCGTCGAACATTTCCCTAACTGCCCACTTGCGTCTGACACTTGTCAACTTTTTTTTTTTCTTCTTTTCTTTTAAAGACAGTGTTACACAACTTCACACCATGCTTCACACACTCGACCGAGATTATTGAATTTTTCTTTTGTTTTTTTCTCGTAAACGATTAGACATGAAAGCAAACAAAAATCTACATCTTTTATTGTCAGAACGGGGTTTCAAGAAACGGAGGTGCGGCGGGTGACATCAGCGATCATCAGCATGAACTCTCCAAAAGAGTAAGTAAAGACACCAAACCGTAAAAGAAAAAGTCGTTTATTATCAAACTCTGTACGGTGATGGACGGTAGGCGTTTGTTCTAGTCTAAAACACGCAAGCGGAATAAATAAGTCATTGGCTTAGTCACAATCTCGCACGAACAACTTTTCTGATTCAACTTCTCTCAAAAAATGGAAATATTCTTTTTAATGAATTTGGAAATATTTTTATTTGACAGTGCGTTCAACACACTTTTCTGTGCATTGTGCTGCTTTACAGCAAACCAAAAGTAATAAAAGAAGGAAAAAAACTTTACGAAAAGATGGTCAAAGTGCAGGCGAGCTGGTGTAGATCATACATAGTGGAACCTGAGACTGAGGTATGCAAGGAAAAAAACTTGTTTCTTGGTTACTGGCTGGCACTTTGAAGTATTGGCATCATATCTTATAAAGGTTAATAAAAAAACGCGTAGGAAATACAGAGAGGCAGTGGTACAAAAATATCCCTGCCTATTTTACAAATAAGCAAGGTCATTTAACGAATCCATG